>VWYH01007110.1:596035-655294 GCA_013399365.1 Pampusana beccarii | reverse complement strand
TGACAATCTGTGACGTTTGTGATATACAGAATCACAGAGCTTAAAAAAGCTTAAAACCAGGTCAGTAAATAAATAAGGTGGTATGAAAAATTTTATGCAGTTATAATTGTGATGTAGTCAGAATCTACATAACAATTATAACTGCATAAAATTTTTCATACCACCTTATTTATTTATTGACCTGGTTTTAAGCTTTTCTATTTCTGTACAATAAAATACATTTTTATTTTATTAATATTTTCTGTCCATTTCCCAACATTAAACCTACTTTAAATGGCATTAATTTTCCTACATTTGCTAATTCCTTTACTTTCACCCCCTCATCCGAGCTGCTACAACTGTTTATGTCAATTACATTGATTTTTTTTTTTTCTTTTTTTTTGAAGGGGTGGCTGTGCTGCTGGATTCTTTCAAACACAAATCAATTCCTCATTGTAATCTACCATGTGGTCACACCCACAACTATAGCAGCACATCAGCAAAGAGTAGAAGAGGTGCTTAACCTGGCACTGTCACAGAAAGACAGACTGAAGAAGCTACTGAGACACAGTCACTGTCAATGGTGTATTTGATGCTTGGCACACCGTACCTGCTATTTTTCTGAATCATCAGGCGTCTCCAACTCAGTTTGTCAAAACAGAGCAAAACCAAATGCTGCAGGACATTTAAGACAGACATACCACTGTGCTCCAGTTTTCCATGAACACCTTTTACGATTCCAAACTGACATGCAATGGTAGCGTAACACCTCTCAACTTCATTCAGTTTCTTCTGATGCTCCTCTTTGGCTGTTAAGTGCATCTGTAATTTCTGATCCTGTTAGAAACATAAATGATGCACCTGCTTAATCATAGTAACTAGCATGTATAGATCAACTCTACAGACATTTTTTATCATAATAGCATAAATGCAAAATCATTCCCAGAATATCTCTGTTGCCTATTTCGTATTTAATATCAGTTCCCATTTCCAGAGAGCACCTCATTCCAATGACCTCTACCTGTGTGCTAGATTATCAAAAAAAGCACTTTAACACATTTTCACATGCCATAACTTATATTTTGGAGAATTTTCAAGTAAATGTCTGCAGAACTATATCAACTGTTTTCAAATCCTGATTTCAAGTTTTCCTTTGTTAGGTGGCTTAAAGAAGTTAATTAGTCTGCTACTGTATTGTGAACAGAGCCTAACGTGCTAATGCTGCCCGTGCTTTTCACCTGTCCTCCTGCTCTACCACTCCATACAGCATTGTGCTCTCTCGTTCCTTTGACATAGGGTGTTGACACAGATTAATGCAGCACCCACCCCACATCAGCTACTCAATACCTGCAGATTGAAAACAACCCAATGGCCGCAGCAGCTCTGTGCTTGCACCTCGTTGCCCCAGCTGCTCGCTTGTCCCTACTGTCCTATTAAACCAAGTGCACCAAGCTCTCATGTTGCAGCAACCCAACAAAACACAGGGCCTGCTGAAAAATTCTAGACAGCTTCAATCACAGCCCAAACAACTTGTTGTCTCACCACCCACACAGAGCAGCACAGAGCAGAAACGACGATGTGGCTGGAGACAGGTAAGAGCAGGAGCTCCTTAAACTTTGGCAACAGTGCTCACATCTGCATGGCAAAAATAAGGCCCATGGACATTTGTCTCCGGTTACAAAACAGAAGCAATCTATTGTGAAAATAGCGTTCAGTCTTCTTTGTAAAGCCACCAGTACTGTCTTCCTTTTATCGCCTTAAACACATTCCAGCATAACATGGTTTTAATCAACAAGGACAACTTTTTAAGCTCTTGCAATACAAACTCAAACAAAAATATCGTGGTGGGTTTTGTTTGTTTGTTTTCAATACAGCACTGTTCAAAGTACATGGCCACTGTGATAATCATGGGATTTGAGCACCTGACAGGGAGGAGAGGCTGAGGGAACTGGGAATGTTCAGCCCAAAGAGGAGATGACTCCAGGGGCACCTTATCAAGGTGTATAAACCCCAGGTGAGGAGGGAGAAAATAAAGACGATACAGCCGGACTCCTCCCAGTGCTGCCCACTGACAGGAAAAGAGGCAACGGGCATAAAGTGAAATACAAACTGCACTTAAACTTGAAGGGAAAACGCTACTGTACAGGAGGTTGAACATTGGAACAGGTTGCACAGACAGGCTACAGAGTCTCTGTTGGTGGAGATATTCACAACCCAACTGGACATGGTTCTGTCCAAGCAGCTCCAACTGAGCCTGCCTTGAGCAGGGCAGGGTTAGACTGAGCCATCTCCAGAGACACCAGACAGCATCACCCATTCTGGTTCTGGGATTATTAGAAATGACATAGTGCAGGAACAAACAGTAGAGAATCTGTACATTGGAAATGCCTAAATAAAATAATTTCAACACACTTGCTAAAAAATAGAAGTGCATCAACTAATTCTAAAGAGTAGTGGTGACTTTGATTTAAACTAGTGAAACTAATGCAGATTAACACCCTGTGCTTCCCAGAAAAAAATTAACCTTTAATAAATAATTATTAATTCCTCAGTACCAATTAGCAGTTGTCATATGTTGAAATATAATTAATTCACTTCTGTTCTAGGATTATGTATCTATGGGGGTGTTCTAACTCCTTTTGTAACCATCTAACACTTTTTTTTCCTTCTGTTAACATCTTGGCCTAAGTAATATGTCATTGCACGAATCCCACGAGGCAATTAAGTGTATTTTAGTTTCATAGATTTTACCAGTCTCCCTCTCATCTTGTGATGGGGTGATTGAAAAAACATTCACAGGAATCTTTATTCAGTGACAAATGCCACTGATTTTTTAAAAATTATTTGTTATTCTTTCTTTCATATATGCTAAGGTTTGTGTTCCTCTTTATACTGTATTTTTGTTAATAGCTTTGTAGCTATTATTTGGTCAATTTTAAAATTAATTTTCTCTGGAGACAGTGGGTTAAATTAATTCCTCAGAAACTATATCCATTTATTTAGACATCTAATCTATTTCTAACCTACAGTAGAGCAAAATAGCAATTAAAATGAATTGGGCCAAATTCATTCCTGTGTGTAAATTCAAATTACACACGGATGAATCTGGGCCAGTCTGTTTGGTTTCTGTAAGGCTCCATTTCCATAGAGTAACAAATGCAATACATGTCTAAGCATCAGACGATAATAAAAGCTGTTAGTAATCAAAAGAAATGACCAACATAAGGCTAGCAAAACAGGATTATACAATACAAATTTCTCATGTTTTATAAGGTATGAAATTAAACACACTTCAGCAAATAGAAAGTCATAATGGAAGCACTGGTAAAGAAACACTACCACTTACAGAATCACTGCAAGGGATGTAGGTTGTGAATGTTTCTATTCTTTCTCTTTTTGCTAAGTAAACTGCTGAAGAACTGTGCTTAGCTACTGTTAGGACGTGGAATTTATAATAAAAAACCAAAAAGGGTAACTTTTTCCTGAGAGTCATTTAGGTGTATTTATTCTAGGAGACTGATGAAGAGGGAGGAATCGCTAATTTGAGACTCAGGACAGCTTGTTGCAAGATCCTACGGTTTTTTGCAGTTTTACATGGATTTTTCTTAGTGTTGTCCCAATTTCTTTCTTAAGTCAGCAAGACAGTGTTAGTCCCTCCTCCTCACTAGAAAACGTCCTTTGCTATTTCATAGGGGTCTTTCCAGTGAGAAAAGGAATTGGCCTCCAATATCCTCAAGAGTTTTATTAAGAGCTTACCACTTGCCTAAACATGATTTTTGATGGCAAGGTGCTCTTCAGGCCTAGCACACAGTAAAACAAAAGCCTGAGTTTGTGATTCTTCTGCTCACAATGAAAAGGTCTCAAAACATTCTTCCATAGCAGATGAAACACCAGGAGACACTGCAGGACAGGGAGGGTATGACCCTGGCCTTGGAGTAAGATCCACAGAATCTTGGTTCTCCTTCCTAAAGTCCGATACTGCAAGAACAGGAATTATTGCCCTGCCCTCCACAGTAATAAAGATAAACTGGGATGGGGAGTGGAACTGATTATGGCCATATGGTTTGTTGAAGCACAATGATTTCTTGGTGGAACTAGACCAGAGAAATAGCTCAGGGTCAGGTAGGTGACCGAAGGAAGACAAAGAGGGAATTGCTCATATCTCAAAGATATTCTGGAAATGGAGTCACTAGTCAGAGTTACTCAGCGAAGCAGAAGGTGGTAACTGGGAGGTGAAAGTGTCAGAGAAACAAAGATGTTGTAGTGGCATGGAGACCCAAGGCGAGATCACGTGAAAATTATGCAAAGGGTTACCAACTGTAAATCTTCAAAACAGGAATTCTTCCCCACAATAGTCCTTTAGTTTCCACCATTTCTCTACTTAAAAATAATTATTTCAAAGCTATACTGTCCCACTGCCTTCTCACTGTATTTTCAAGCAACATAGTATAGCTACTGGCAAAATTCTAAAAAAAAAAAAAAAAACGTGTAAAGGAAATAAAAATAACATTCCTAGCTTGGATTTTTAATAACAAACCAACTTTTAAAATTACATTAAATATTTTATAGGAATTTCTTTTTCATTCATCTGGCAACTATATCTATATTAGAAAACTAAGTGGTGGCAGGGCAGTGCTCGGAAAATGTCTGTTCTGAAGTGTCTTGAAGTGTCCCTGACACATTTTGGCCTGTGCCAAATAGCACTGATGTGAGCAGTACCTGGGCACAGCTCAGGCTCCCATCTGCTGGGAGCAACGTGGGTTATTCGGATGCAGATCCCCTCGCCTGAAGAGCAGCAGAGTTTAATGAACCCAGACCATTTAATACCACTTGACTGCAGCTTTGCTAAATGGTCTCACAAACATTTCGTTTACCAATATAAACACAGTCAGCAAGTGAAACTGGACTAAATACCAGAGGCACTCACCCCATCCACTTCACTCATTAATACTGATCCACTGAATCACTAACTTGTAGACAGGGACGTCTCCCCACTGACTGCACAGGGATCTTGCACTCCACATTTGCTCTTCTGAACTGTACACAATATTTGGTCTCTAAACCAGCCAACACCAGCCTTAATGTCATCCTTCTTCTTTTATATTTCAGCACCATGATACGTATTTAAGATTTAGGTACTGCAAAAGACAACTCTAAATGCTGACACTCAGACAACTCCATGATCAGCTAATGCAAGTTAGCAAGGGAATACATGAACAGATGAACTTTTTTCTCTACATCAGCTTTTATTCTACACTCAGAAAGTTCCAGCATTCTACATGATATCGTCTGCCAGGAAACTAACGAAAGAGGAAACAAACACCTGACCAAGGCCATTTTCCTCCAGTTATTTTCTTATTTCAGCATCAAGAAAAAGAATACAATACAGAACCCACGCTCTAGCTTATTCCATCAAACAACTAGCTTTGTAGTTCCCATCCTGCAGCCTCCTGATTGCTTGAGTGCTACCATCCATATACACTGAGGTGCAAAGCGATTACACCACACACAACAATCAGCACTTACTGTGGAAACAAAGGACAGATGAAAGAAATATAAATCCTTTATTTCTTTGTCTCTATACAGTCTGTCAATATGAAACAAAAACTTCCACTATTTCAGAAATCTAGTAGATATCATAAGACATATATCAGCACTACAATTTTCACATAAACTTAACTGGATAGCATGCTGAAATATGGTGTATATGCAATATATTGACATTGCATATGATAGACTAAAAGACGAGAATTAAAGGAACAAAACCAGAATGAGATGCCCCATCACTAAGGCGTGCTGGGTCCTCAGGACACACAAGGTACTGCACTGCCTGGCAGGATTTCCAGGGTGCCAGATACAAACAGCACATCTGCTTACTTTCAAAACAGCAGCCAGGGCATGAGCTAATCTGTCTTTAACAAACTTAAAACTGAAATAGAGAAGGGTCTCACATACATGAGTAGTTTGGAATTTCATCTCTCTTACTTTTAAATATGTTGCCATTCGTGATAACTAAGAGAGCCCACATGGGTCACTACTACTTTGATCCCTAGAATGTACTGTTTATTTCAGTGCAACTACTCAAGGAGTAAAGCTGGTAGAACGTCACCCAGTTCAAACTGTATTAGCCTGCTATTGTATAAGATTGTAGGAAATAATTCATTTCTGTTTACCTTGTTGTTTTTTGTTTTCATCATTTCATATCAGAGCATCTTCTACATGCAAAAGAAGATTTCCAATACTTGTACTCCCACTCAACAGCATTTAACCATACTCTGTCTCGAAGTCACCGTACCCCAGTGTTTCAGAAATACTCAATCATTAACTAAAAAGTTTATAAACATAAGAAAGGAAGATATTTGTTTAAGCAGCACAGATGTATTTCCAGCTTCTAGAAAAGGTGTCATGATTTAAATATTCTCATTCACGTGGAAGACTGAGCCTGCAAGTTACGAAAGGTAATATGTGAAATGACCTAAATGTAAGTTCAATAATTTTGTATATTTGAAAGACATTTTTAGATTAGATGTATTTTAAGTATAAATTCAAGTTAAAAGTGAAGTAAGACAAAACACATTTTATGTTGCCTTTGATCTTTAACTTGTAGCCTTATCTCCCAGGTCAGAGGGCACATTATTCAATTTCACCATATTTTGTGTAAAACCACTGTAGCGTTGAAGATGACTTTCAGTACAAATGTCATGGTACTTAAAGCTAAACTGGACCCTAGTTTTTTTGAGCTTCTTAATTAAAATCACAGTCTGTAATGGTCTGACAATATTATCTTTATTCTTTCCAGTTGAGCAGCAGCAGAATTTTCAGAGCACTGATTCAATCAAGCTCAGCAATGTTTCTGCAGCTCACTCTTTCACTTCCTAAAACAGACAACGGGGTTCAGAGCGACTCTGCTGTCAGTCTACAGAAATTTATTCTCTGTGTCAAAGGGAGTAAAGCTGAACGGGATGAAATCTAAACTGTTCAGGGGAACCGATGTTACGAAGTAATTCTGAGAAGAGCGAAAAAGAGTGAGAGGTAAAACATTACCCGTTTTTCTTAAAAACAAAACTAAGAACTGCTTCAAATCCTCTATTGCTTCTTTAAGAGAAATATGCTAGATCCTATAAGGGTAATATAATTACATTATTCAAATCACATCTATAAAAGAAACCCTTCACTCTAATCTATAAAGAATATAATAATCATGCGTTAATTCGGGGGAAAAAAATCCACACGATTAACAGCAGCTATCAAATTATAAAAAACTAAAAACATTGTTATTTGAAAGTTTTTCAGGTTCCAAGCTGATATAATCTTTTTTGGTTATTTGTAACAATTGTCACATAACATGTAGAACTTGCATTATACTCTAAGTAACATTTTCTTTTCATAAAAGTTGTTATTTTTTTCCTTTTATTAATTTCTTACCATTTCATTCAGTTTCTTTTGTAAAGTGTATTTTGAAATCTGTAAAATGAAAGAGAGCTATTAATTAAATTGTAGTTACATTTTTTCCAATGACAACCTGCATGTTTAAGTATTCTCATACCTAAGATTTGATTGCACTTATTGCCAATCCAACACAGTAATACTGGCTCTGAATTAATGATTACACTATTTCTTTTATTAGGTCACATAATTCCACTTCAATATTTCAATTATGTAAAAATGCTTTATACTGATTTTTTTTTACTAGAGAAATTTTGAAAATGCATAAATCCTTGTGTTTTCTGACAGGTATCATAAAAATAATGTTATATTCTGTAAACCCGATCCTTAGAAATAAACAGAGAAGAAAACAGATAAAGTATCCCCTTCAGGTCCTAGAAGAATAGGTATGTTCCCTGTTGGAAAAAAATTCTAGGTAGATAACTCTGAATGGTGCCATATAAAGACATATTTCAACAACCCTGCACGCTTTAATAAAACTGGCATTTGAAGTCATTAACACTTTTTCATACACCACTGACATAAGAGAATTTTGACTTGCATAATACTTAAGATCACAAGAGCTCTAGTCTCTATATCTCTTAGAACATTTAAAGAAACACTGAGAATGTCTAGAAAAAAATGTCAAAGAACCCAGTGTGTATAAATCTTACACAGAAAACATTGTTTTCTAGGCTTAGTTTTTCTAGAAATAAACATTTTAATGTAGAACTCTGACTCTCTGAATTGGAGAGGGCTACAAAACCAAGCTACAAATTCTTTACTCTTATTTTAGGCTGATTTCCAAACTATATTTCTAGGTTTGCAGGTTCATTGTGACTCCCTGTTTCCTCAAGTCACAGCAGAATTTCCTAGATATGAACTATACTGTTACACAAATGTTTGATCTGTGTACATTAAACATTTAACGTTAAGCTTTTTTTTTTTTTTTTTTAAATTCCTGTTTTATCTTACAAAAGAAAGGCCAGTGGAATCTTTCATTACTCTTGCTGTCCACATACTATGTTCAGCAGACCATGGAGGGATATTCTACATCATCTGTGATATGCCAAAGTTTGAACACGGCAACAAAACCCTTACAGCTATTGCACAGGCAACCAGCCATGGGAATAAATTCCATTTGCTCCTAAAATACTTCCAGTGCTAACTGATAATGATTAAACAAACAGTAAATGCATCCCATAAGAGAATGTTAGTAAGAACCAAACACGTCACAAAATCATGGCTTATGCAAAATCCATTAGAACCATTTTGTTTTCAAAAGAATTATTATCCCGCTCAGTTTTGGGTAGAAAAATAATTAGTTCCTGGCAATACCTGAAAGCTGGCACTGCATTACAATGCTAATTCTCTTCTGTGTTGAACAAAAACCTTCAGAGTTCTACTCCTTTCATCCATTTTCAACACTTCTGCCTTGGTCTTTAAAAGAAACCCCAATACTAGCTATGCTCCCATGTCTTCCTTTAATTCAGGTAACCATGAATCAGAATCACAACTGTTCCAACACCATGTAATGATATAAACCACAACACAGAAATAACACCAAACAGGAACAGAACAAATTGCATGTTTATCTGACAATTTTACTGACAAATGGGCATCGAAAACCCACGGGTTAAGTGGTAAATACTAAAACCTTCTCATGAAACAAAGGAAAATATTAAAAAAAGAACACATGTAGCACTATGAGTTGGAGGCCCAGTGTGAATTACTGCTCCTGTGTAGGAGTCCAAAACCAGAGTTTCCAGACAGATGAGAAACAAGAATAGAAAGGAGGAAGACTGTGGAAATGAAAAGAGAGGACACTTCACGTGCTATTTGGACTTTGATTGAGTCTGCAGCTCTTCTGGGAGAGAACCACTTTAGCTGGAAGGGTTAGAGTAGTCTTGGCACTGCAGACCAGACCAGAAACTCAGTGTTAGAAAGCGAGGTGTACATATACTAGAAAGATTAAATGAGAAGGCCTTAAAGACCCTCTGAAAAACAACTATTTTCTTACCAGTGGAAAAAAACCTGAAACCAAACCACTTGCGTACCAAGGAAACTTACTTAACAAAAATAATAGTTTACCTGTAACGCTTTTAATGCTTCTTTCAGTCCATCAATTTCTTTTTCTTTTGTTTCTACAGCAAGTTGATATTTTCCCTTTCAACAAAAGCTGTACTTCAGGATTGGGGCAGAATAAATGCATTTACAGCAAGAATTTACCAACAAGAATGTTATGAAAGTAAAGCACTACTCTGCTATGACGGAATGATTCATTAGTGAATCATTTTTAAATGTACATATATATTGCTATAAAAAGAACAGTGAATACACAATAGTATATTTTCACCACTTATGATTAGTCAGCAAAGCTTATGACTATTTGCCCCAAACCCCCAAAATAAAGTAAATTTTGTATAGCTTCAACATAGAACTGAAACAGAACACTTATTCCCTACCAGATTTTTAGCATAACCAGATTTTAAAGCCAAGTTTCACACGTAATTAAAATCTATAAACAAAAAACCCCAAAGTAACAAATATTATAAAGAAACTTCTTTGCAAATGCCA
Organism: Pampusana beccarii; assembly: GCA_013399365.1. Classification (NCBI taxonomy): domain Eukaryota; kingdom Metazoa; phylum Chordata; class Aves; order Columbiformes; family Columbidae; genus Pampusana; species Pampusana beccarii. The sequence goes on along the minus strand of VWYH01007110.1, from coordinate 645,313 downwards.
TAGCAGGAAAAATAATTTAATTGGAATATACTTTATACATAGAACATGTTCAGTAAGTTGTATAGCATTATCATTTGCTTATGTGCTTCACTGAACGACAAAAATAAAAAAATTAACATAGAGTACCTTTTCTTCTTCCATGGCAAACATTCGTGCCTGAAACTTCATTGTCGGTGGCAAAAAAAAAAGAAGAAGAAATCAATAGAGCATGTGGGATTAATTTTATTCATGCAACTTGACAAGACAATCTAGTTACACCATGCTGCACAGTGTATTTCCTGTTGGTTGTTGGGTTTTTTCCCCTTTAACTACTGTATCTACAGGGTCACAAGCAGCAAGCTTGTAAATCACTAAAAACCTAATTGCCTGTCAATTTCTTTTTTGTGTGACACACTTGTGATGTAGCATTAGTGATAAATTCTTCATCACTATGTGCCACGGTTTCAGTTTCTATGACTGTTCTCTGCAAGTTCTTTCAGCACTGATATTTGTTGATTACATATCGCAGAGGAAAAAAAAAACACAATCATGACTTGAAAGACTGAAACACACTTTCAAAAGTTGAACAGAATGAGTTATGTGGCAGATTTTTTACCACGGTCTATGAATCTAAACTTGCAGAAGATAGGCCATCTTGGAGAGAGGGGGAAAAAATGACACAAAACCCCAAACCAGAACAAATGACAACAACAAAAAACAAGCCATAAAAGAATATTAAAAGCAGCATTATCTTTTCCAGAAATTTTTGAAAAAATAAAAATGAAAAATCTCAGGAAAAACGGCTTACTGGGAAGAATGCCAAAATACAGACACTATACTGTGTCTAGAAGAAAAATAACCAATTTCTTTGAGCTGTATATTCTAACATTTTATATGCAACATAAAAATATTTTTATACCATCTGATAACATGTTATAATGCCACCATATTTTAAAATCTTGTTGTCAAAGCTAGAAGGTCTTATTTTGCTACCTGTTTTTTAAAAGCTGCCATAGCTTCTTTGTTTTGTTGGTGCAACGTGTCCGTCTGATGCTGCAGAGTTTCCTGCTCATGCGAAACAACAATAGTGTGTTTTAAATATTATCTTAGTGCAAACCATACACACAGTACTTCAAGAAAAAAACCTGATTCCTTGTGAAATATTGTTAGAAAGACATGATTGATTAAAAACAAAACCTGAAGACTAAAAAGAGACATTTGTTAACTGGTAATTGCTCTTCTTTGGAGCATCTCCTCTTTAATTCATAACGGGCATCAATTCTCAGCTCTGGAATTCAGGTTTGTTGTTGCTAGGACTTGTAAAAGCAACTCTTACCCATCCTATCAACCTGTAGAAGTAATCCAACGCTCACTGCCATCTGAAAACAGCATCTTGACACAGCTCCAGGTAGTTATAACTATTTTAATTTTAATCTCCATTTAAAAAATTATAATCTCACTAAACATAACAATCTGTTTTTCTGGTTTTAGTTAAATTTTAGTCATTTAACAAACTCCATGAAAGAGCCAAAGGACAGCAGAAAAGACTAAGCATAAGGTGATAGCTTAAGATTTTTATTATCCTACTGACTGGCCTTACTCTTATCCGTAAAAAGAAGAAAATTATTTAAAGCTGTACTATTATTTTTGTTATTGTTTCATATAATAATCTCACAGACTAGTAACTACACTCTGCAAGCTGGAAATCTTTAACACCTTTAAGCATCATGTTCCTATACGAAATAGTAAAAACCAAACATAACAAAACCACAAAACTAAATACAACTGAGGTGAAGTTATATGGAAGATATGTAAAATCAGGGGTTGTTTTTTTTAAGTTCTAGACACTAAAAAGTATTAGGTAAAGATAGTCAAGAGGCTCTGTCTTGGAACAGTTATTTCAAAATATACATGAGTGTTGAGCTAAGAAATCTTAGTGCAAAGTACGGAATGATTAAGTAATGGCTGCACAAAAATGACTAGAGATTGACGCTATTAAAGAACGGCTGGGAGAAAATAAACTGATCATTTGTTTCACACACGAGAAATCTAGTGTCTTCTCCTGACTAAACTGAGGTATTCAGAATTTTTCAGACATAAAAACCATTCCAAAATTGCTGTTTTCTCCAGGAAATTGGTGTAGCTTCCAGCAGTGAGAGCTGTTGCCCTTTGACACAAGAAAAACAAGAATCCATGGAGGTGAGGTGCTTTATATTCACGTACATATTCATTCATTGTAAGATAGGTAAATTTTTATTTGCCACTAGCACACAATAGATTCAAATATTCAAAAAGATCAAAGTCTGAGGAATGTTTTCCTCAAGGTGTCACCTAGAGCTGAGCTCAAAGACCCAGGTTCTCTGGTGGGTAAAGGGCTCGCCAGGTGCTCTGGGGAGCCAGCGACAGTGAGGGCAGCTCAGCTCTTCTCAGCTGAGTGTTCCTACCCGCCACAGGAATACAGCTCTGCATCCACAGGGCTGCCGTATTAAGATGACACTTCTTCAGATTCTAGGAATTCAAGCCAGTTTTGTCACTGATGTGATTGGTAAGTGGAAAAAAAGCATTACTGACCTCTTCACAACATACCACAGTTTTCCTTGTGTTGTATATGCAAGGGATGTGTTTTACTCTAAAAAAAGAGACTAGGAAGTTTCTACAAATATTCATTTCCTAACAGTCCTCACGGCTGAGACTATTAAATAAAATTATACGTAACTTTCTCAGAAATTCAGCTTTGGAATAAGTTTTCCGTATGTATGTGTGGTGCAGGGAGAGTGAAGAACAAAATTACTTTTAAAAAATATACACAAAATCACCTTTCATATTGTGATGTTATAATAAGTATAATTATTATGTTTATTAGATTTTCAATAATATTTTCTCCAGTAATTCTGTTTTACCTACTCTAGCATATGGTTTTTCAAGAGCAGCAACAGTATTCATAAAATGTAGACAAAGATCTGCTTTAAAATTGTAATCTTAAACCAGAAACTTAGCTTAAGTCATGTATTTATTTTAAAGTAGTTTGCTACATTTAAGGAAAAATAAAATATATACTGAATCACAGAAACATTGACTGAAAGGGATATCTCTGAAGGAAAATATACAAGAGAACCTTTGATAAGCCAGGGCAAACTGTCTACTTACTGAACTACTACTGAGGTCAATGTGATTCTGCATTCAGAAACCATCAGGTCACAAATTCAATTTAAAAGTCATACTCAGCATTTTCATCTTAGTGGAATCTCCAGAACCAGATAACTCTCATTCACTTGTTCCTTTGAAGTTCCAAAGCTCTACACATGTGTTCACATGAAGTTCCTAAAATCTACAACTCATTGTTGACATGAGGTTTTGGCATGTGCCTACATTAAATGCAAAGTGTAGGAAAAAAAAAAAAAAAAAAGAGTTCACCTAACTGCCTGTAAGTCACATCTTTATTAATGGTAAATTAAATTGCTGTTAAGGTCTCAGAATGAACAGAAATCGTGCCTTTTGAATCCAGATTATTAGGAACTGCAGCGCCAGGTTAAGAAAAACTAAGAAGGGTTACAAATTGAAAGCATTGTTGCTTTTACAAATATAAAATGTTTCCTGTTTCTGTGTGCACATATATATCTTTCAGAAAAAACCACATAGTTAGGATTATTAATTTAAGATGGTTAGGATGAACTCCAAGATGAAGCAGTCTTCCGTTACTACTAAGATGTTAAATATTCCAAGATCAAGGATAGAGCTGAAATTATTGTTTTTTCTGTGATCGTAAAATATACAGAGTGAAGCCTTTTATCTTGTGACCTAGTGACAGGGGTCATAGGTTTGATTCTGTTAGAGAAAGGAATGGATTTCTTACAAAAGCATAACCTCAGGAGCCCTAACCCTAAGAAGAATGTTAGACTTATTTTACTGAAAACCTCATTCAGAGCATTTAAAAGCTAGCAAACCACTTTTGAGTATGTCCAACAGAAGTTTCTTTTAAAATAACTCTTTCAGAAAAATTGCCACCTCCAAAAGATGCAAGTGAAGCGATTTGTACCACTGCACCGGTACTTGCACTTGTCAAAGACAAGTGTAATACAGAGAAGATGGTGTGCAGCTTCCCCCACACTAACGTGTCAACGTGCCTCATATTAAGCTAAATGTCTTATTACTTCAATATTTACATCCCTTTTGACCCAAGATTTCCAGTCGTGCCAAATATTATGATGGTTAATCAGATTTCTAGGTCGGGCACACTCCAAATGAATATAAAAGCTACAGAAGTTCATGGCTAGACAATAAACCATTCGCTACCACATGCTACTATTGGAAATCAAAACAGCTTGAAAAGAGGGAACTGTACAAAATCACAACCCATATTAATAGTATATTAAAATTAAATCCCAGCAGTTAAAATACTAAAACCACGTAGGAAAGTTACCTTCTGCCATTCAAGTTCCTGTTTCTCTACAACAATTTTACTTATTTGATCTTCATAACTGATCTCCGTTTCCTAGTTAAAAAACAAAAACAAATTTACTTAAGACAGTACCTGCAAATCAAACACCAACATAACTTGTGTATTCATACTCTTCTTTTACAGTCCAGTACACAGAACAGTGTGTGCCTACACACCTCCCAGCAAAAAAAACAAAAGCTGTCTGAATGTGGTAAAAGAGCAGATGAGTTCAGCTGGTTTGGTCAGAAAATTTGTAGAATAAATAACTTGAAGTCCATAGCAGAAGATCAGGGAGTAGGATTATAACTCCCTTAATCAGCAGGAACAGTTCCCTCTTCATACATATTCTATTCTGCATCTTACAACAAAACCAGACTCAAAGGGAAGAAACCAGACTTGACTTGAATATTCTGATGAACCCACTCAAAATACTGAAATTAGGAGAAAGCAAACCGCAATAAGTGCTTCAAGAAACAGTTGTTAGTCAGTTATACAGGCAATCTTATTTCATGAGTCAGAATCTTTGGGGCATTTAAATTATTCTACTCAGCGCATTTCAATCTTTATTCTTTTTGACATCTTCCAGGAAAACTGAAAAGTTCATGTCAGCAATTATTTTTGTTATTACAGAAAAAGTGAAATATTTATCATAACCTTCTGTGCTAAGAAGTGTCCTGACCTACCAGATGAAAGTAAAAAGTTGAACAGAAGTCCTGGATAATCAACACATATTTTTTTATAAGATGAGCTACCCGAAAATCTGAGGACATTATTAAAGTCTGATGTTTCTTTCACAATTCAGAAGGTGGACTAGTAACAGGAAAGTGCGTTATTTCTCCTGTTCCTGCAGAAGCACTTTCTCAAGAGTCAAACTATTACTGCAATAATAAATGAGACTTACCTGCTGATAATCACAGTGGGTAAAAATTTATAGGAATTTTCCTGAAACATTCAGGTATTCAAGTAATTTTCCTAACTGGAGTCAGCTTCCCTTTTGAGTCAAATTTTTATGAGCACTGGCCTCTCTTTACAAATACAATACTCAAAGGAAGAACAACAGGTTCCCCTGTCAAACAGTCACAACTTCTTGCAGGAACAGTATTTAGGCTTCTGATGTCCATCACAAGCAACTCACCGCTGCCCCATTACTGCATACATTCAAAATAATTAATATCCCTTAAAGACCTAGAGAGCTAAGCTAATGTGTTGTTCTGACCTTCAACAGGCTAATTTCCTGCCTTTTCTCTGCACACTGATGATCACCTTGAAAAAGTGAGCATGTTAAGGTAAGATTTACTTCTCTTTGATGAATCGGTGTAGTAGCAACATTTATTGAGCTCTTGTGCTGGACACACTCCACCAAGGGCCAAATCGACCACGTGAAGGTAAAAGAGAACTCCCAATACCTGAGCCACGTTCTCCGAGTTACTGTGTATTGATATATTAAGTGTACCTTTATGCTTTTTTGAGTTCAAATTCCCCACCAGAGTTTAAAACCTGCATTTGAAACTAATGGAAAAAATCAGCACTCTTCAAAAGCCTCACACCTCAACAGCCCAGACTACTGCAAAAGAAGCAGCTACAACCCTCAGGGAAACAATGACAGCTCAAGGAAGAGGCCATTTATGGATTTCTCTAGTAAAAAAATTAAAAGCAGGTCTCAAAAACTATCCTATTGATATGAGGTTTTAAGTAAAATGGTACTGAATTGCAATACCACGAATGACTGTTACCATAAGGGAAAAGAAAAGAACAACAACAACAACAAAAAAAATCACCTCTGGATCAAGTAATAAATTTTCTGAAACAAGGAAAGAATGAACTGAGGTCCTTCCTCCTTCCGCAGTGAAACAGATGACACAAATGTTTGGCTACAAAAATTAAAGTATGCTGCATCTTTAAGAAAGAGAATTCTTTCCTAAACCCAGTACAAATGAGGGTTCCAAGTTTTTAATACAAAGCTACTTACACTTCAACAATTCATGCAAGACTGTTCTAAAGAAGATTTTGCAACCCTTTCTCACTCACTTTGATGTTTGATCCATAGTCCCACTGTACTACCAATAGGAATAAAATGGCAAAATATGTCCCAAGGTGATTTAAAATAGGTTTTTGACATTGACATATTTTATAGGTTTTAGGGTCAAAACTGAGTTCCTTGATTACCAGGCAGTTTACAGGCACATGTGTGGACAGAAGTAACACACACTGCTATCCACAGGAGGCTACTCCAAAAGATTTCAAGAGTTGAGGTATATTTTTAGATCCCAGAAGTAACAATCACATGAATTTTACAGATAAAATATTGAACGTACATTTAGCATTAAGATTTGGCTCACAGAGAACTAGAGGAGCGTTCTTCCACTTTTGTTTCTCTGATATGTACCAGTAGAATATAGATAGAGGAGACCTAAAGAATTCATATGCCTTACGCTAAAATAATTTTTTAAAATATATAGATATTATCAATGCTTCCCTATTCTGCCCTAACAAATAGTACTTCAGAGTTGCAATTATTTTGTTTTCTGATCCTAATCTGTAAGTACTGAAAGAAAATACATCACCCTTAGCTCCCTGGAGTGATGAAAACAAATGAGGTTGACTTACAGCTTTTTATAGAAGTGTAATTGTAATAAATATATGCCATTAAGCAACAAAAGCTATTAAAGTGATATATTATTAGCAAAAGCCTTGTTCAAAATTGTAAGAAGTAAGGATTACAGAATCTGACCCTTAAGCACACCATATAAACTATTCCTAACTAACTGAAATGTACCATTCTTCCCTAACTTCAGACTACATATTTCTACCACTCCCGTGTGCAGACATTAGCACACGTACGGGTATTTCAGAGACAAAACCAGAATTTTGGTTCCAGTGAACAGCTAAAGAGGGAGGAGGTGGTGAGCAATTACCCCACGGATCAGATCCAGCTTCAGGGAACCCAAAATTCTGTACCAGTGCAGAGCATTTACAGAACAAACTTCGAACTGCAACTCACACCAGAAATACAGCTATGAAGATAAAGTGGCAACCGAGATTAAAAATGCTTAACATATGCACTGTGATTCTGACCTCACTAAAATTTATGGCAAATATATCACTAATTTCAAGGATTGTTGGAGCTCAACAAGTATCTATCCATATTAAACTCACTATGAAATAAAGGGAAAAGAATGCCTTATTTTAAAGGAAAGCAACACAACAGCTACTAGTGTCACAAATTCTTGAGAAAGAAAACTTCAAATAAACTGGGTTTACCAAAACATGTTACCTAAATGAAACCAAGCCTCTGGTGTATATAAAAAGGTCTTTTTAGTGCAAAGCAGCAAAAAGATTTTATAAGCAATGGACCTGGCAGACTTTATAATCCAGCATATACATCATTTGAATTTTAAAATTTGTAAGCATTTTAAATCCTAATGAGGACACTGAAAATACAGAAACACATTTTTGTGCAGATAATTGGTTTAAAAAAAATTACAATTGTTATAAGAAACAGTGTCTTAAAATTGAAGACATCAGTAATTTTTATCTCCCATATCCACACCAAGCACTTTACTTTTAACTAAATAAATACATTAATATAAGTTTGAAAACTGCATTAATTTCCATTTTAAGTGAGCCCTTTGCTTTTAATACTAAAGAGGGCAAGAACTAAAGTTCTAAGTGAACAAACTCCCTCCAACTTACCCCCAAATTATAAAGGAAAATCTGGAAGCTATAAAAAATGTGTATATATGTAATTACTGTTGAAAAAAATAAACATCATAAATACTTAAACTGAGAATGACAATTACATGATAAAAACATTCTCATGTGAAATCGCTAACAATTATAAGCCTTATCCATCATTTTTACTTCTTTCAAATGACATTTCTAATTTACCCATTTTGAACTGAAAGCTTTTAAAAGTTGTGTGAAGTACTTTAAAAAAAAAAGTTCCAACAGCTGTTTAATAAAACAAAACCAGTTTTGTTATACCTAGGAGAATAATGTTGTACATAACTTTGATGAGGTATCAAAAAAACCCACAAAACCTTAAAAGTGTTCATTTTTTATTAGATGCCTTAGGACTACATGGATTTAAGTGTTTTTCTAAAAAAGACTACCATAACAATAAAAGAGGAGTAATTTGATGGTTTATTTACTCGTTATAACCTTTTGAAAGTGTCAAGCCTTCTCTAAAGTGTTTGCTTCAGGCTGTAGTTTTACAAGATGGGCTGTGGATTGGTCAAGCCCCCTCGATTCTTGACCCTGAACAGATTTAGGAACAGAGTACAGCTGCCTCATGTCCAAGCAGCCAAAACTGCTGCTAGGTACTTTTATTATCCTTTTCGAACTCATAATCTACCTCCTACAAAATTGCACATCCAATTTCTCATGCAGGTCAATCAAACAGTGGTCAGAGAAACTACAGTTTGATGGTTTCGTGCTATAGTCAGATTACCCTTCACCAACTAAACAGCCCAGTGCAACTTTTAGAAGACCGCATGAATATCCTTGTTCAGTTTTGTCCCCAGGACAAACAATAAAGAAAAGAGAAAATATTTATAAAACAGCTTTAGTCTAACTTTAGCGCCTGATGCAACATTTTTGGATCTTAATAATTACGACAGTCAACCAAAACCCTTAGTAAACATATATTTGGAACTTATTCTTTAAAATTTCCCTTTTTCAGAAGCAGAGAAAAAGAAATGTACACCACCCACCTCATTTCCTTTGGGAACCTTTCATTGCTCTGTCCTTGATTTCACCACATAGGCTGCAATTGCTCTGTATTTCAATTAATCTCATCTACCTAAATATATCCCTTTAAATGCTTGCATTGATACTTCTCTCTTCTCTCCAACTTCATGTAATCAGTTCCTAATCAAAAGCCACATTATTTGCTAACACAGAAGTTAAAAGCTAACACACTGCTTACTGACTTGAATAACTATGTTGTGTATGTCACTCACGAGATCCATAAACTCCAGCAGTGCTTATTCTTTTATATCTACATACTTTTTTAAAATATCCAGCTCTCCTTGTTTCCATCATTTTGCTAAAAAGTACCCCGATGTACACTTGGGCAGAAAATCCAGTTCAAAGACTGTCTGGGTTATTTGTTCTGTGTCCCTGCAGCCTGTGTTAGCGGTGTCCTGTCTGCCAACTTCTAGGTAACAAAGAAAAGCCACATACATTTCTATTCTGTCTTATTCTAGAATTGTTTCTTCTCCCACCCTTAATTTCCTCTTTTTACTGTAGCCTTTACGGAAATCAAATCAAGCTCTTCACCATTCTTACTGTTTGTTAGCAGTTAGAATTGTTCCTTGCAATAAACCTCACCAAAATCTTTCATTTCCCTAGCATCTGCTTCATTTCTGGAAGATGTTTCTGCCTTATGTTCTAAGGTAGTAATTGTCCTTCTCATGAATGGAAACTCCAAAATACAGTATTAAAAAATTTCTTTCATGATTCTATACTCATCCTATGCAACAGCCTGAAGGTCACTTAAAACAAAACTCTTTTTCATTGCGGAAAAAATTAAAAAAAATTAAAAGAATATATAAAATAAAATATAAAATAAAATAATCTATTTCTGCAACAGCTCCATTCAATCTCACGTTTTTGGTTGCTGTAGATTTTTTCCACAGAGCTGTCTATATAAGCACAGCAGGTGCCTCTGGTGCCCTTTTGAACTTTTCTGCTATTCCGCACATCTGCAAGTGGTGGTTCTCATGCAGAACACACCACCACCAAGGCTTAGCCTTGGGTGCATTGTATTTTTTCTAGAGTTGTTTTTGTTAGTTTTTGGTTTGGTTTTGTTTTTTTAAATTTTCTTGTATTTTTGTATTTTAGATATAGCACAACCAATACGAGCGTTATGCTCATAACTGGTATGTTCACCAATATTGTAATACCACTAATAACTCCAGTTTAGTCCTTCTGCTTCACCTCTTCTGGTGAGTAAGTTTATGGTTTAATCAACTTTCTTCACTTAATATCTCAAAACCCAATTTGCCTTTTGGGCCCAAGTGACATTTGCAAATACTAATCCTATACTGCCACTTCCAGCTTTCATCTCAATACTGAACTCCACTTGCCCATCTTCTCTGTGAAATGCTGCTAAACAGTTGCGTTAGCTCTGCACAGTTACATAGGTCTCTTCCATTCTAGACAAGAGTAGCTCAGGTATCCTTAGCTGCAACATTCTACACGGTGCTGCACTGTGCAGTGCAAAGCCCTTCAGAGCTGCCAGAAAGCAGAGATGCATTTTAGGAACAGTACACAGTAGTTAAGAGTGAGCAAAGTCCACTCTCTAAAAAAACATAGAAATAGGCCACTGGCACAGGCAGAGCGTGAGGAATTGAGATAAACTCACCCAAATCTATCCGAAGGGAAGAGCACATCCAGCTCTGCAGAACTAGGGTGAGCTACAGCTTTGGAGAACAGCAACCAGAGAAAACTCGAGGTGAGGTGTTGTGAGAGCCACAATGGCATCATTCAGGATTTGTCTCTTTTAGCAAATGAATAAATACCCCTGTATGTTCTTTTTCAATGGCTGCTCGCTGGCCATCAACATGAAAGTAGGTAAGCACAAAAGGGAGATCTAATTTATATCAAAATGGAAGAAGGCTGAAAAAGAAGACAGAAAGGGAAAGAAACCAGGAAAAAAAAAAAGGAAAAGAGGGAAAGAGAGTAATAGAAGCAGGGAAGGAGACTTGAGTCAATAGCAGCAAAACCATAGGACCAACCAGCCTGTCCACAACAGAGAACTGATTTGAGAAGTCCCAAGACCCCACAATCCTGTGGATGAGCACAGATACAAAATCCCCTGGCAAATCAGACACCACATCCCCACCTCCAGTGGCTGATTCTAATAGTGCTTTCCATGTCAACACAACCTTTTGGCTCAGGCAAGGGGGATGTTGTATATAGTGCTTGGCAGTAAATAACAATACCAATAACAAATCTATATGGCTTCAATTTACAAAATTCAGGGGTTTTGGGATTTTAAAAAGAAATATTTAAAGAATCTTATATTAAAATATTTATTTGAACAAAGAAAATGGTTCTTTTACGGGTAAACTCAACGCTCTTTGCAACTCTAGTGTTCTTCAATACAACATAGTTCTCTTTTATGGTAAAGAAAAATTACCTTGTGAGAAACATGAGAAAATTTAGGACCTGAAAAAAAATTCTTAAAAAATATTTTAGTTAAAAGATAAGCACTTCCAAGTTAGATCTAGATCATAACTGCCCAAAGAGAAAAGAGCAAAATTTATTCTTCGTAATTTTTACTAAGCAGAAGAGTATCAAATCAAATAAACTCAAGGCCCAAATGACAGAATCTCCAGTATCAGCAAGACTTTATGGTGTTGCAGCTGACACCAGAAGGACCTCAACAGGTGCTTGTTTTCAGGTACAGTGTTAGGTCACCGAAAATTGTCCTTTGCACCAAAGGAAAATGTTACTAAAATTTTAAAAGTATCCACTAAAATGTATCTTTCTCCTGTTCAGCTAATCAACACCTCCACTGCTTCAACTGCTACCAATAATACCCATATCCCCAGGGTATTAGAATACTTTTCTGTGGAAGGAAGAATTTCCTTGATTTCTTACATTTACAAGCTTTACTGGCTAAGGATATTTTTCTGTATCTAGTACAAGAAAGAAAATAATCCAATAAACAACATAGGTGCTTCCTTGTCCTTGTAAACATTATCTTTAAACCTAATGTCATTGCATTGCACTTCAGAAAGCATCACCTGCTACACCACAACTTGATACTGTTAAAATCTATTACATTTATCCCTTACGATAAGAACCGGCTCATATTACTCAAGAAAATGAACTCAGCTGATCGCAAAGGCTGACAGACTTCGGAACAAAGTGAATGGGATATTGCTCACTAAACAAACAAACAACCTAAAAAAATCAGGGCTTGAGGAGTGGAAAAGCTAAACTGGCAAAACCACAGAAGGATATTCAAACTATTGTGAGTGTGAAGCGATCCTTGAAGGATGGGGGGAAAGAGTAAAATCATTTTTTGTAGCTTCTGGTTACATACATGCTCACATTGAGTCAGTTCATGTTAAGAACAAAGACACTATCAACAGCTAAAGGAACAAACTGAAGCTGTATCAAGTATAATAATTTAAGCCATGTATTCTCCAGCATAAACATGCACAGCTAGCATTCACTGGGATTTCATCTGTAAAATAGCAGAAGAGTCAAAGAAAAAAAAAATAGAATTATATAGAATTATGAGCAACTCCTCTGAATTATTTTTATTTCGAGTCTAACTACAGCAAAATGTTTAGACAACAAAAGCAAAAACCAGACAGATGTGAAGTAACACAATGCATTTAATTAAATAGGCATATTCAGAAAAATTAAACTTCTAATTTAAAATAGTAGGGATTGTATCAGGAGTCTCAGAATATTTTAATACGTAATTGTTTTGTGTTTAATTTTTATCTAACTTCACACGATCATTTCATCTGCAAATTTATTTTTATTAATTTGAATTTATGCTGCAGTACAACCAACCATTCAGGGCAGTTTATTAAACTCGAAATACTTGATAGTTCCTGTCCTGAAGAGACTCCTGTCTAAGTGACAAGCAAGACCAACAAAGGGAAGAGAAACAGAAGCAAACAGAGGTAAAATATCTTGTCTAAGGTCAAGCCACAGGTCAAAGACAAAACTGAGAGTAAAGTCCACTAGACTTGGCTACACCAGCTCCATCAGGCTATCAATCTACTATGAGCCCCAGAGAAACCAGCAGAGCTTTAACTCTGGCTTGACTTTTTTGTAGCAGACGATATAGTTTAAATTAGCGCGGTTCATTCTTGTCCGTGAAGAAACTACCACGGTGCAAGACAAGCACTGTAATTCTCTGAGTTAGTGGTGTATTTTGGTACATGCACTACCTTTTTCTCAGGGCTGATTATAAATTTATAGAATAACCCCATGATGTTTGGATTTGTAAGAGATTCATAGCTAAAATCAGAAGAGGATTTGGTAGCATCATTTTAAAGCAAAAAATACCCATACAGAGTTCTACTTAAAAAAATAAAAATACACTATGCATGGTTGTATTTTATAACACTTTCTTCTTCAAAATATTAATGTTTTATATTTCAGTTTTCAAACAAAATAAGCAAGCAGCCCTGATTTGGTTGCTAAGGCAAAGCAAATAACAAAAACACATGCAGAACACTTTAAGATTTCAAACTGATGATCTGGTAGAGTGCTTAACTTTTTTTTTAAACTTAAAATACTTAAATTTGTAACTACAAGCAGGTACTTTTTCCTCCTTTTTTTAGGATTAAGGAAGACACAGATGTTTTCGAAATTGCATTAGCATTAGCATCATTTTTGAAATTAAAACCACTGTTAAGCCAAAAAATTCTCCCACTCCTGAGGCAACCTTATATAAAAATCAGTCACTTACTCCTGTAGTATCACAGACACAAGAGACACAAAACCAAAAAATCTCAAAAGCTGAAACTCCATGGCACTCTAATTTAAACATTAAGGCTCTAACCAAGTGCATTAAAATGCAAAGTTGAGTTACCAGTATAAATTAGATTTAGCTAACAGATCTTATAAGGAAAAGTAGACTGCAATCATTATTATAAAAGTTAAAATTCTTTGGACTTTACTTTTTAATACAAAAATAGAACTGACTAAATGCTACCATTGTAATGAAAGTCTAGGGATCAGACCGTGGTGAATTTCAAAAATACTTCACCAAGAAAGTAGGATCATGCAGCTTTTTTCTTGGTGGTTTTTTTTTAAGGCACTCATTCTTTCACTTATGGTTTTTAAAGAGAGGATTAGAGCATTTTAATTTAAATCACATAAACCAAGCATGTGATCAATACTAATATTTTAAAAGTAATAATATAGATCATCTGAACAGGTCAAATTCATCAAATGCAGAAAGATAGACTTCAGGTCTTTAAAAAAATACAATAGTTAAGAAATGCTAAGGGGACAAATAGAAACAAATGTTTACATACATACAACTGAAAAAGTAACTACAGAAAAATAACTGAAAAAATAACCACAATAAAAGGCAGCCGCCTTCGACTGCACAGAAACATTTCTGCTTTAGTACTACAAGATTATCCAACACATATTTCAGAAAGAAAACACACCACACAGCCCCCAGTACTAAATATGCTGTTATTGTAGGGCTCCAGCTTAATAGTTTAGCAATTTTAAAACAGTGAAATAAAACTGATTTGGTTATTGCAGCAGCTATTTGCCCTCTCAGGGGCTGAAAAGCACAAGTAAACAGACAGAAATAAGTCAAACCCACTGCTTTTCTAGCAACTGGTAAATCAGTCTATTAAATAAGAAAGACTTATGGACATGGCAATGACTTGGATTCTTCCTTCCTTTTTCTTAGCAAAGGCTGCCCTTCAAAAAAGAACTACAATGAAATACAGAAAGTTAAGGTAGATAATTTTTGTCAACAGCCTGGTGATCAACTGTAGCAACTTTGTACATTATTATCAGAAAGTCAAATTGATTCCCACGCAACCCTGTTGTCCTTGTACTGTCTACAGAGACATTTCTAACACAGACACTGCCTAAACCCATGATATTAAGAAAAAAATCCTGGTTCGTGAATTACTTAAAATACAGTATGAAGTTTACCCACATTTATGCAGCATTTTCTGCAATTATATACAAGGAGACAGAAAGAAGACAAAGAAACACTAAAAAACCAATACAAACATATTTACCCTTCTTATACGTAGCTCTTCTATTGCCTCCAATAAACTTGTTTTAAAGTCTAACAGTCGAATGGAAAGTAATGTCTCTGATGGACTTTGAAGAGTAGAGTCAAAAGCCTGAGTTTTAAAGTCTTCATCCATTCTTAGAACTTGTTTCTGAAAAATAAAAGTTCATATTTTCTCTCCAGTTTATCTTTAAGACAATATTCAAACTGCAGAACTTGCAAATGCAGAAGCAAATTATTTTCATAAAGAGCAGAACTAATTGTTACAGCCATTATGCAATTAACAATATTTTCATCTTAAATTAGTGTGCGATACTGTGAAATGAAGCAAACAGCTTTATCGATAATTCACCATATCCATTTGATTTTGCTCTTTATTTTTGGCTTGGTTTTCATTTTAAATATGCATAAGCATGGAAAAGGAAGTAGTACAGTTGTTTTGGGGTTGGTCGGTTGTGGTTTTTTAGTTAGTTTGCTTTTTTTTTTCTCCAGAGCTACTGCCCTGCGCTGGCATGAAGATACTGCAACTACCCCAGCAGGCCATGAAAGAGTATAACCCTCCCTACCTCGGCATTTCAAACATCACAAGACAGACTCAATTTTAAAGACATTCAGACTGTCTCGACGAATCATCATCATGGTAGTATCCACGGTTTCTGTTTCTGATTTTTAACAAGAAAACCTTTTAGTTCTGCTCCCACAAGAACAAGTATTAAAGCGTTGTTCTCTAAGTAGCTACATTGGCTGGTATCAAGCAAGGGCTCAGGCTAACATAAGACCCATGTGTCTCTGTAGGGTCAAAGCTTGTTAGGGACATCAGAGATGATCACAATATTTAGCCAGCATTTCATTGACAAAAAAATAACAGCTATACATATTACAGCTGTACTTTTCAGTTGTTTTGGTTTTTTTTTTAAATACTTGAGACCGAACTTCCACCAATCCACTAGAACACATCACATTATCCCTTCCCAGAGACACCCCATGCGTGTTTCTGTACTAAGAATTAAAAAGTAGGGGCAGTGCACAGGAGTTACGACTGACCTGGCCGCGGCCACAGGACCCTGAGGAAGGAATTCCTGTCCTGCAGGAAGAACAGGGACCTGGTCTGTATCACGGGGCCATAACAACCACAAATCAGGGCCCACCACTTTCTCTGCTGTTGTCTAAATAAAACCCTCACATAGATCAAATTTAAGCTGCTTGGTCACAGATAACAGATTGTTTCCCTGCTTAGCTGCCCCACCACAAAAGTTGTTCTAAGTTACTGAAATAACAGTCTTGCTACAAACGGGAAAAATCAGGCTCATTTTTGTCTTCCATCTTAAAACCCATGACTAATATAAATAGTTCATATTGACCAGTTGAGTATAAGTTCTCTAGTCAGTGTCAAAATGCATATGTTTGAAAGACTTTTGAAGAGGTTGCAAATAGAAGTCAGAATAAGAACAACGTACAAATGTACCGGTTCAGGCAACAAATCTGTTGTGTCAAGGTGCCACCATGAATCAGGCGTTGTGCAGCCCAGCTGCAGACAGTTTACACACAGTTGAGGCCTAGGTGGGGTTTTTTGTTTGGTTTTAGCTTTTTTTGTTTGCGGTTTTTTTGTGGGTTTGGTTTTTTGTTTGTTTTTCTTTGTGGGTTCTTTGTTTTTGTATTTTTGTTTTGCTTTAGTAAAGCATCAGGATAAACTAAACCACTACTTTTTGTTTTTGCCAAGGAATTTAGAATTGACGAAGTCAGACCCTCCCAAAAGCACATAAAAAAATTGTTTCTTTCATCCAAGTTTTCAAATTTGTTTCCCTACTGACAGATGTTGCACCGCTAATTCATGAAGCATTACTACAAACAAACTTTTGATATCATATTAAGTATTGGGAGGTCATCGTAGCTGCAAAACTACTAAAAATGCTAATAATATGCACAATAGATTAAGCAGAGAGCCACTTGACTCCACTTTTAACCATGCTACATTCTGATCTGAAAGGTAAGATTTTGTAACTATAACTTTAATACATGATGCAAGCTCTAATTCTGTTGCTGCCAGCTGAAATTACACTTTGGAGTTGGGGGATTCTGCAGTGGAGAATTTCTACAATAGACAGTCCTGTTACCAAATGGAGAATCCTGGTAGCCTGTGTTAGTAAGGGAAAAAATAAGAAAGCTTGTGAAAAACCCGAGATGGAAAAAGGATGGTCTAACTCTGGGCTCCATCCTACAAAGGTAGGTGCACTTGAAGCAGCACATTTTAGTTATGAAATAATTTCTATTCAAGTCAACCAGTAGAAGAATGTGTATTAACTGATACACACCGAGGCTTGCAATTTTCTTTCCCATCACAGAAGCAATCTGGGAATTATTTTCTCAGGGGGATATTTTCAAACCAATGCTGTACTCTAAGGGATGGAGCAAAATGGGCCTCAGGCATCCGTGGGCTTTCTCTCAGCTCACTGATCTCAGCAGGAGCACTTGACAAACAAGACTTCACCTCCCTAATGCAGTGAGTAAGGATAAAGGCTTTGCTGAGTGAAGCTCATTGAGTCTTCATCCATCCCTTCATTGTGAAAGTACTATTTTCTCATGGGCAATTTGTACTCAGAATGCTTTTTCCGAGACGGCAACAAATTGCTTCCCAGCCCACTGTTGGAACTGCGAGGGACAGTGTGTGTTATACACGTTCCCTCTGCACCTCCTCTGAGCTGACTACAAGACACCTCTGTGGTCTCTTCCACCACAGAGACATCAAAGAACTCAGTTACCTGCCAAACAGTTTACACTGCGCTTGCCTAAAACCAAAAATATATAAAATAAAGTTATAATATCCTTTACAATATTTGCCATACTGATAAAATGCCTACTTGTCATATCACATATTAATACAACTGTTGAGAGCTACTGTAAGGATGTATTATAACTAAAAAATGTCGGCTGACACAGAAAACACCAAAAAAATTGCGTAATCAATGATATTCCCAAATAGATGCGTCTTTAACAACTCGTATTTGTCAGACTACCCGTAATTAATAATAAAAAAAAAAACGTAGAGCACACACGTGATAACATTCTAAAAGTTGAAGTAAAAATTATTGAAGTTCCTATTCTGAAGCATTTACTGCATTTGCTTTCCTATTGCTCGTTTTATGTTTAACAAAATAAGGACAAAAATTACTTTTTAAGAAGCACACTATAAAATCCATTTTAACACAATTTTAAGTGCCATAAAGGGCTTTATATCTTTGAAAAGCACTTATTAAAAATTACATCTTAAATACCCTACACTAGAAAGTAAGTTAGCCTATAAGCCTGATAGGAGTCAGGGTAATAACACAGAATGAACAAATTACACTGTCATTCCACTTAAATTATTTAAGTTATTTAATTTGACCTGTAGATAGTCTCTTGTCTTCTCATCATGCCTGACTTTTAAGTGGGAGGTCTTCATTCATGATGATCCTTTAATGGAAGCAAAGCTTTCTCCATTTAACCCATGGTGTTATCAATCATGTACAGGGATAAATGAGGCTGTAAGATTTCGCCAGTATCACAAATGACACTGTGACCTGAGGCCAACATCTTTATTTGCTTCTCCAGTGATTCACTTCAGCAGATATTAACCAATTTTATAATCCATGAAAGGCAAAATTAAAGGACACCATCCATAAAACAGAATAATTCCTATCAGCAACAAAGTGATGTCTGTATTATCTTATAAATTATATGGCCATACAGTGTGGTAATGTAATGAAGTAAAGATGGTAATAATCAAATGCCTAGGGCAAATGCTAATATGCATTTAATCACACAGCATGAAGCCATTTGTCACTACAGTTGAATGCATGTGTACATAAAATACATGAGTCACGTCCTTATTGTTATAGTATAACAGCATCAATTTCACACTATCATTTTACCACAATAACAAGTGTAGGTTTTGATATTAACTAAAACATTCAAACGCCAGAAGCGCAACTGACCGCAATTCCTTTAAAAAACTATTTTGAAATACATTTCCCCTACTATTTGACTAAACACATTTGAATATCGCATGTGTGAAGAATTCTATAATATTTTTGTACAAAAGCCCCTTTGGGTATATTTTTGCAACACCCCGAGTGACTTTGTAGAAACAGGGTAATTTACGTCGTTTCAACTTAGGCTGAAGCAGTTTCTGAGCATGCATCATCCTTGATAAATAATTATTGATCTTCATTTCTTTGTTTATAGGTACTTACATACACACAAGAAACAGCCAAAGCATCTGCCTTAAGATAATCAGACAGTTATGTGTAAAGTGTTTCCAAACGCTACCTCCAGAAAAATTACACTTAGGTGTAAGCGTCCAATTCTGTGCTTGGTGAAATACAAGAATGAAAATATTAGTGGAGAAACTTTATTTGCTTAAGTCTAATAACTTCTGGTCAAAGGAACAGCCGTAAAAATACAGCTGTCCCCATCAGATGCAGACATACGGGTTCAGGATCAAATCTGTCACCCTTGTGCTTCGGATGCAGCCCCCTACACCCCACATTTTAGCTGTAAGAATCACCTCTCCAACTATTTCTCAAAAAATTTCTCAAAAAAAGTACAAAAGTTTACGCAATGGAAGTAAATTCACATAGGTACAAAATACATCCACATACAGAGAGTTATGTCTAGTCAAAGGCTAGAATTTAAATCCGAATATGTTGAGTTACTGTATTTTCAAGATGTTAGTGACGCTGTGGAACCAACGCGTCAGGTTACAGTTTAACAAGTATGCTCCAGATTTCTGTCATGTTAAACCAAAGAGTATAGAATACAGTCTGCTTTTAAATCAAACTATTTTTAAAATATGTATAAGCAAAAATGGCACAGTATAACTGAATTTTATACAACATATTAGCAGTATTTAAAATTAATGAATAAATAATCACACTACAAGAGGTAAGGTGACTTTTCTAATTATGAAAGACTAAAAGACATCTAGAGGCACTGCCCAGTTCATAAAAAGCACGGTAGTAAGCCTCACATACACATTTTCATTTTCCAAGGGAATGTCTTTTTGATACTGTTCAAATACCTGCTTTTAATGGAGAGAATCAAAACCAGATTTGAATCCACTCTTACTAAAAAAAAANAAAAAAAAAAAAAAAAAAAAAAAAAAAAGGATAAATCCATAAGTACTACTACAATTTTGTCAAGTTATAACTTACGTCTAAGTTCAGAAATTAGAAAACAAGCATTCAGCTGTATTTAAAGAGTGTAAGAGTCCAGAACCCATGATTATGCCAGGAAGACCTCACCAGAAAGCACGAGGGAAGGAAAAAAAAAAAAAAAGCACACAGGCGTTCATCATGTTCCAAATTCCAACCATCATGTCTGTCTCACACCTCGGTTGCATAAGCCAGGTGGGATTCCTCCCTGATAAGATAACCTAGTGGCGCACAGCGCCATAAAATTCGGACTTTAAGACAACTTGGTACATCGCCGATGTAGAGATGACAGACAAGAAATCTAAAATGAGCTACACTGTCTAAGAACCACTGACTTACTAAGAATCTATTGTGTAAGCATTTAAGTGAGTTAACACCTGCTTCACTGGATCAATAGAGTTACAGCTTCTTAAAGTTCTTGGCCGATTTGGATTAAAAAGAAAAAAAATTGAAGACAGCACTCTCCCTAACAAAACTGGCTTTTTTTTTTTTTTTAGCTTAGTTTCAGAGATTTTCTGTAGGTAGAGTTATTTATTTTTCAACTTCTACAGGTTTGATACTGTCTTAAATAATTTTTCAATTTAGGACTTACAGAAAAGCATTTTTCATTTTCAATAGAAGGTTACAATACTTCTCCTCCTTCCCACACCTTCCAACAGGAATATTTACCAGCCTTTTGGGAAAGCCGGTTGCCTTTCAATACACCAGACGCCACCTACATCCAACCAACACACTGGATTTGCCCACCCACAATTCATTTTTACAGGTCCAGAAGGGGACACTCCTCTGAGCTTTGGAAAAGCCCCACTGGCAGGTACCACCACATCAGGAGCCCCTCTGGGGTTCCACGGGTGTTCAGGAGGAACATAGAGTGGATACCAGGATACAACACGCTCTCTCGAATGAGCTGTGTTGGTTCAATTCTGCGTTTTGTTTCCTTTCAAGTTGTGTCTTTTGGGAATTGGTTTTTAAATTTAAATTTAAAATTTAAAAATAGGTTTTTAGCTGAGAATGGCTCCATTCACACAGGCAAAGCAAACAAAGCAAATAAACTACACATGTCACAAAAGTGCAGGTTCTGGGAAAGAAAGCACCACCTCTAGCGATTACAGAAATTATGCATCTGCACACAACAGGGTGCTATTTATCAAAAATATTTCCCTCCTAGAAGATAATCCACCATGCAACTCATATTTTAAAAATACTCCTCTACAGTTCTGTTAAAAATATTAACTGCGTCTATTCATTTAATCTGTTATCATGATGATCTAAAAATCATTGTAGCATCATACCAAAAAAGTATTTCCTCCAGAGTCTTCTAAAGTTTTAAAAATTAATCGATTTTCAAAAAATGCCAAACATTTCAGTTTTCTAAAGCGTATTGCCAACCTTGTAAGACAACTGGTTTCTAAAAGCCATGATTAATACACCAGTATATTGGTTTTAATTTGCAAATAATTATGTTCTTCTGGAAGCTAGAATATCAAAACCTCAACTCTTTAATAAGGCTCAAATCCAGAAGAAAATAAGAATCTAACATTTGTGGTTTTGTAGTCATAGCATCTTAAATAAAAAAATCATTTAGAGGTAGGATGGGACAGCCTTGTGGCTTTTGAATCAGAAGACTGTATGATTTATTGGAATTTTCGAGTAAATCAGGTAGTATTGTCAATGCAAAATATTTAAAGGACTACTTTATACTAATTTTAAATAAATATTTATACTAAAACTTCCTGGAATATTTTTGTATAAATTACATAAAGTTCACCCAACTTACATTAACATAAGAACACCTGTCCCAAGTCAGGCAAAGGCTCCATCTACCTCACTAGTCCATCAATAATACACAAAAGTCCAGTGGTAACTCTCTGCTACTGAATGGGAGGGAATAGTGATTCTTCTCCCTGACCTTGCAACTACAGGCTTTTTAAATTAGCCCAGAGCACTAATTTGGATCATGTGTTGCTTTTTAGAGTGTAAAAGTCAAGTACAACATTGCGATCAGCATGCAATTGATGTTTTGACAATACACCTTTGAAGACTGGTGTAACTAGACTGCTTCTTCAAGGCTTTTCTGGAGAATGTTCTCTCTTTACTGATAGATTAATAATACTTTGTTATATATCAACTCCATCCTTTTTCAGCCTCTTTCCTAAAATTAGAGGTGACGCTTTTACTCATTTACCTTTAAAAAACAAACAAACAAACAGGACGATTGCCTAGAGGGCTCATGACAGAAATTCTGAAAGAGACAGTGAACATAATATATAGCCTATTACAAAAGTAGAGCAAAGATGTTGTTTGCTGCTCTAAAAGCTGAAAACTTAAAATAACATTCTCCATATAGTACATACCCCACAACTGAGTGCATTTTATTTAAGGAACAGATTTGTGAATCTGTTATTTTATGTAATTTTCCAAATTAAAAAAAAAATACTCTAGTCACATCAAGGTGTCCTTATCCATGGTATTAGAAGCTTCTGGCCTAAACTCAATGTCATTTGCTTAAATTGAAGATCAGTGTAAAGATTTTCCTTCTGGAAACTGTACACTTGTTCTAAAGTTGCCTTTGTCAAAAGCCAGCAAAGTATTGTGTCCTTTGTAGGAGGGAGACCAACGTTACCCCCTTAATAAAGCACAACAATTGTCCTTAAAAGCATGTCTTAGAAGCTTTGCTGAAAAAAAAAAAACAAACATCATTAGATACTACTAATCTGAGACAATCTGGTTGGTGATTTACCTCCTTTCAAAATTTCATTTTTTAATAAAATTGTGGGAAAAGCACTGGACAAAGAGCTCTCAGCTGTTAGAACCCTCAGGTTTTCTTGGTCAAGAAGTAATGGGTCTGGGTTGTCTGTTTTGTTTTTCTCATTTGACTAAAAGTTTTCATGTGCTATCCTGTATAACCCAGCATTCCCAACTCTGTTTCAACATGTTAACAAAACTACTGTTAAGGAGTACAGATAAGTGAATTATTATCAAATATGGTGATATGATTAACATCTTTATCTGTTTCAAACCCATCTAAATATAACAGCTAAGTGTGCTATTTGTGTTCCCATTGTATGACAACCAAAAAAAAAAAGAAAGAAAAAGTGAAGCTGAACACCACATTCCTAAGAAGACCAAACTGATGACCCAGAAAGCATTTGAGAAAGTCCCTCTGAGAATTTTTTTATTCCATCTGCAATACTTGATTTGGATGGCAAAATAGCTGTTTCAATTATCACAGTGCTCCAATACAGCTTTTAAAACCATAATCCAGTAAAGATTACTCCATCAAATGCAGAGCTGTAGCAAATGTAACTTGAAGGGTGACATTTTCAAGCATATTTTGTCCGTTACTCCATAGTCTGTATTAGCTACCTGTTGATTTCTGGATTAAGTTTAAGAGATCAGAACTGCTTCTCCAAGTACTACATTGCTTGGGATCTGCATTTTTCCCCCAGTACAAGAAGATCCCTTTAGTAAGTTGAATTCTTGTAATGAAAATATACAACCTTTCACAAGCTAGGCAGCAGAGGCATTTTCAAAAAAAAAAAAAAAGAAGAAGAAGAAACTTAAAGTTTCCATATTATGTAAGTTGGTCTAACAATCACAGAAATACATCTTCAGGATCTTTTCCTTCTGTAATAATAACTACATGGCATATTGTATCTGTATTTTATATGACAATACTATGGTAAGAAGACAGAGGATTTTTTTCAACCACAAGGGAAAAAAGATAATTAAGCAACGAGCAGGGAAAAAAAAAACCCACAAAACTTAATTTCAGTTCAAACTAAGGAAAGAGGAAAACATAAGGCAGTTTTACTCTAATTAAGACTGTAAAAATGCACATCTACTTACAACTCACTTGTATGTGAGATTAAATTCTCCTTCTCCCTAACCTTTCAATCCCACCATTTTTCAAGACTTGGTCAGCATCCTTTTACCTATAACTATAAAGACATTAACTGCTTGAAGGATTAATAGAACTCGGGTTTACTCAAATTTTACAGTCACAGAAAAATCTAGGGTCTTTTAGTGAGCCAAAAAGCAGGTTCCATTCGTTTTAAACACCACACTGCCACCTACTTGACAAGCTAACGAACTGTGCTGTCCTTGTACTTCATGAACCACAATCACAGCTAAAGCTATGGAATAAAAATTAAATCGCTCCATAAAAACATGTTAGTGCAAGGACTGAGGTATTAGAAGCAATGAGAGCTTCAAATAACTTCCTCATCCAATAGAAGTACCCTGGCAGTGCAAAGCAAGAGGGAACTGCAATTGTCAGAATTCATCTGCAACACCACTCTCTGCAAACAGAGCAGATGTATTCAGGTAGAATTCCAATGTGGTAGTTGCCATTTATTTGTAGCTATAGATGTGAAATAACTATACCAAGCATATACTCAGCACCATCAAGTAAGGGATCAGTCCAAAATAATACAGTATTAACATTAAACAGGTTTACACTGAGGAATGTATTGAAGAAAGCCATACCCATATGTGAGAGATCTAAAGATCTGTGAAATTTAGTTTTATCAATTAAAGAAGGCTGTCTGCTACGGAAGCATCATTCAGAACTATGTTGCACTGTGGAGTGTTTCTGACATGACAGTCTCATTACAGGGAATAAATTGCTCTCTTGGCTAAATCTAATCCAAAAGATTAGGGACATGGCAGCAGGAGCAGCAACACAATCTCCTGTGTCAGCAAGTTCAGGCACTACTGATATTTAATTTTTTTCCAACATTTAGGAAATACCTATTTTATATTCAGAAAGAACTGATTTGCCTGAATGCTCGTTTGTGGGGTTTTTTTCTTCTTTTTTAAAATGTGTCTGACAAGAAGTAGTACTTTTCCCTCTACAAACCATTCCTCAACACAGCTTACACTAACATTATCACTAAATATTTTGGAATCCCTGTGGTAAAGCTTCAGAAGGAGAGAAATTATCTCCATGCAGCATAATACAGTAAGAAAATGGTTTCTTTTCTGCCTGAGCATCCCAGATAATGTCAATATCAGTGGAAAAAAAAAAAAATCCTGTCTCATCATTAGAACAATTTCCTAATCCTATAGATGTGCATCCTGCTATAGGTTATGGTAAGGATGTCTGTGCAGCACCGGGTTTGGAACAGCTCCCGCAGGAGGCCGGGAATGGCAGGAGAAGCCAAGGAGCCCCCAGTGTTCCACAACAGAGTTTTCTGTCTCCTCCTCACACCACAGCATCCCCAGAACTCCAGAGCAGCAGCGACTGCACAAGACAGATGGATGTTCTTCCCCACCTTTGTGTACCTGGTCTAATACACGATCAACAGGCACAGGGTTTTTTGCAAGGACAGAAGACCGAACGCATGATGTTTCTATAAAGATGCCTTAGAGGGACATAATGACATGGCACAGTGATCAAAACTTGAATACAAAAGGCATAAGAAACAGCAACACTCGTACGATGACACATACACTGAAGACAGTATTTTTAGAGTTTTTTTCATGTTAGCGTTTACCACAAACACGGAAGACAACGTGACTGAAATTTTACTATAGTAAAAACGGATGTTTTCAGTATTTGTTCAAATTCTTAAGTGTAAGATGAGAATTAAACTTTCCTACTGAGGACAAATCTTGCAACTTGAAGCACTCTGCTGTGGGCTACACGTTTCGCTATTTTTTTTGGCTAAAAGTTATCGCCATGGCTATAATGGCAAGCAAGTGGCATTAGAGTGTCAGAGGAAACCAAAGCAGAAAAAACACCCCGGTTCCAAGCCACAAACACATCTCTGTAGTTACCTGCAGGCTGAAACACACAAACTCAGACACAAGCAACGCAAGGGGCATCAAATAAACTGAGGGTGCCGAAGCAAGCGCAAGGAGGGACACACAGGAAAAGGAGAAACTCTCATGTACTTTTTTTGTCCATTTGGGTACAGAACAAGACTTGGAAAAGGTGGCACTGACAGAAAAGTTGCACCTGTTAATGTGCTTTCCACACAGATCTGTAGCGTGGTGAGACTGTTCTTATGCTGAGAGGTAAGAGGCCTGGCTAGAAATTTAGTTATTTCCAGAGTCTGGATGGGGCACTGCCTAAACAAAGACTATTAACTGCGCCGTGGCCCCCCAGGCCCAGATGGAAAAACTGCTTGTTGAAACCGTGTTTCCTCACCTCTACCAGTGCAAGGGCCGGTTTTTCTCCATCAGGAACAGGCCCCACACACCCCAGCAGCACACCCGGCAGGCAGCACCAAACTCACCCCACATTCACCCGCTTCTCTGGGCAGCCAGCCAGGGCTGCCCCTGTGCCCCTTCCCGCCAACAGCCGTCCCCTCCTCAGGGTGGCACAGGGAGAGGCAGCGCACACTTGTAAGACAGTTAATTCGATAATACAGTTAATGTCATTTTGTCAGCAGCACCTAAGAGTAGGACGCTTAACCCTTTCTCGTCTGAAACGTAAACCCCTCCAGAAGGGAGCTGCACTTCCAGCCCTTGGCCCCTTCCTCGGTGCGGCCACCACTGCCCTCACAGCGAGCTGCCCTCAGGGAGGGCGGGAAAGGAGCCCGGACCCTCAGGGCCTTTCAGGGCCTTATGCTTCAAACACTCATAACACAAAGTACAGAAATGCAGTTAATACACCCCTAACTCTGCCCTCTAGAGACATCATGCATAAATTCACTTTTGAAGTGAATGGGACCATAAGATAATTTATTTTTTCAAAGGCATAGCTGATAGCTTTTTTTCTTAACTTCTATATCCCGCTATGTAGTTCTGAAGTATATGAGTACTTTGCCTTAAGTTTGTACCCCTTTGACTCAAACAGGGTGAGGTTTTTTCGTTCGTTTGGCGTTTTTGGGGGGTGTGTGGGGTGTGTTTATTTGTTTGGTTTGGTTTTCACACAATAAGTTATATTTATCTACTTGACTTTGCTTAAACAGTGTTATTGAACTGTTCGTTAAAGCACACACAAAACCAAAGAGAAGGCAATTTGACTTTTGGGAGGTATGTAGCCCAGCTTTGTTAGAACACACACGAAGTAAATACTTTATATCAAAAGTCAACATTTCTAAACCACTCAAGTTGGTATACATATTTTTAAATGGGATACCCGAAATATTTTTTTTTTTTTAAATACCAAAGAGAGAAGAATCATGATGCTCAGAACTATATTCTTAGTCTTAATATTTTCTTACCAAAAAAATGTTGTTTTCTTGGCTAGGTGGCTTCCTCAGCACAGAGTCCCAAAGGAATATTCTAGGAAGGACAATTCCAGTGACACTGGGAACCTGTCGTGACATGGACCCTCCAGAATGCTACCTGAGCCTTGTAATGGTGAATCTCCTTTCTAATCAAGTAAATCCTCATTAACCTCACTGGGTACCACAATGGTCATGCTCATGAGCTGAAGTGCTGGATCTTCTATGTATCACAAATAGATCTTTACAGATATATTAAACAAAAATCTCCAGCAAATACATACATGGCTTAAGCTAGTGCAGCAGGTGAGCAGTGTTAGTTGAGATTGTATTGTCCCCGTAGGTCTTTGTGGTGTTTTGAGGATCGCTGGACGACTACTGGAGATATACTACAGGAATATATTATCTCTTCAGAAAGATCTGCCAGTGGATTTTCACCTTTCAGTAAAATTGACCCTTTATTTTACACAAATACTTAGTTCAACCTTCAAGTACAAAATCTTACGTATTTAGAACTCAATCCTGCTCGCACTCCCACTGGCTTCAAGATAAAAAGAGCCACATACCACAACAAGAATAGTATGTTAATACAATTTGATTAAAGATCAGATAATACAAAATGTGTTGTCCAACTCTTCTTTGCAATTTTCATAGAAAACAGTAAGAGAATTAAAACTGAAAATACTATATCCAGTAAATTATTTTATTATGGCTCTACTTAAAGAATCACCACAACATTTTAAATATGTTCATGAAGAACAGCTTCAAAATCATAAGCTCTTATTTGTTACTTATGCAGCAACCATTGTGTCAGTTTGTGACTTCACCAACCAAGTAATTCTCTGCAAAACTAAACATTCATTTTTATAATTATCTTCATATCATTCATAAATCAATGCTGAACTGCTGCATGTAAGACACAGACATAAGAGCAAGAAAGGGGAAAGAAAGTCATACAGCTCAGGCAAATCATAATAGCAGTATAACACGAAAATAAACACTATAATGAAAAGGTATGCAGGAACTTACTTATCAAGGATTTACATTTAACTTGGAATGTGAGCTGAAGTCATCCAATAACTGGCTACAGGGGTCTGTTGCTTTTGCTTGATCACACTGGGAAGACGCAAAAAGTAGTGGCATAATCAACAGGAGAAATAAACAGGTTTCCAGTAACTATTTCATTTCCCGGACAAGGAGACCAGAACAATCTAAGTGATTTGCAGGAATATATGTTCTATCTTAGAAGAAAACAAAACACAAATCTGAAGGTAATATAGGATTTTTTTTCCCACTTATTTTCCTCTCTATGCTAAAATTCAAATATAAATGTACAAAAATTATAATTTTTTTTAACTTCAGATTGTTGGCATTTCACCTGGATTACTGTCTTCAACAACATCATGACCTTCCATGAAAGGATCATTTCTGTAAATTGTATAGTGCAAGTGTCTTTCAATGAAGTTCATAGCAAATAGTCATGTATATTTAATGTTACACATAAATCGCATTTTATGGAAAGATAACATAGTCACTGTGGAATGAGTTGCTTTTTCCCACCCAAAATCGTATGATTTACTTGGCACAAACTAAAATATTTATTTGAAACAATGATACGTGGAAATGCAACATTTTCCAAAGTACAATTCAGAAAGCATTCTTCACAGAAGTTTTGAAATATGTAATCTAGATCTACTGGATGGGGACATAATTTGGACTGTCAGCAGTAATATGAGATTTATTCCTGTCAAGGCCACAGTTGGGAGCTAAAAAAATGGGCAGAGCGGAGGGCTGAGCTTCACACTGAAGTTCGTTTAGACATTTCCCCTAATGAGCACCAGATTACTACATCTTGGCTGTGGCAGCTGCTGGAAACCATGGTGCTGGAGATTCAGCACAGCACTCCAACCTTTGAAATACTTTTGGCAGCCTAAATAGATTAACATACTAAACAAACCTTTATCATTACTCTTAATGGTTTTCATTAGGGATTCTGGTAGCGTTAATCATATAACTTAAGAAAATATTTTTTTCAAGAAAAGTAGAATTTATTTTTAAAATATTTTTGCACTGTAACTTACTTTTTCAGCAATATCTTACTTGTAATGAAGCCTCTGTATAACTGATATCTTTGAATGTCATCTCAATCTGCATCCATCTTTGTTGTAAAGACCTACTTTAGATCCCATGCACATTTCTAAAACATGGTGTATACTTGATAATAAAACATGCCAATCAATTGCTTATGTTTCAATAAATGCCTTTTCTCTCTCAGCAGATGCTATTGCTAGACTTGACCCAAATTCAATTAATTTATACTTAGAACTAACAATATTATTATTAATTTGAGATATTTCATAAAACAGTGACAGTTATTTAGCAGAGGTTCTTAGGGACATGGTTTAGAGGTGGACTGGACAATGTTAGGTTAACAGTTGGACTTGGTGATCTTAAAGGTCTTTCTTTTCCAAACAAAACGATTCTATGATTTCATAAAATTTATTTCTAGAAAATAATATTTGCAGTTACACCAATTTGTGTTGTGTGGTCATTGTTTAAGTTCCTTCTATACAAACTTATCCGTATACCAGCCAGACCAACTCTTATCGGCAGGGCACAGCCCCAGTACGGGAAAACACACTGTTCAGGATCCCTGAAGGAGTTCAGCGGTACCCATGGCCAAGCACCCTAAATCACGAGGTTTCTTCCAAAACTGCCACCTCTCAGAGCTCCAAGTCCTGCTGCACAAGGGGCTGGCGGGTTTGCTGGACATGCTGCAAACGTTCTTTGATTTTTAAATCCCTTCAGATTCTATGGTCTCAAGTCTTTCCAAAAAGCTGTATGTGCTAGATGTCCTTTGTCCTTCAAACAGCTGTATTTTCATTGCTTCTTGCTCTGGACATCTCCCCATTTTCCTAATTATGCCATATTCACACAGACCAAGCAACCAGTGAGGGCAAATAAAGCTCAGTTCTTCCGCTTGATGTGGAAGCAGGCCTGATCAAGAAATCCATTAAACGTACACTTACCCTTCAGCTTTTTGCTGTCAGTGGTTCTATTCACAAACTAAACTTACATACACAATCAACTGCTTTGCTGAACACTCAGCACCAAAAAAGAAGATTAAACCCCACAAATGTCTGCTAAAAGTAACAAGTTTCAAAACCTTAATCTCAGATTTACCCTCCTGCCTTTTTTTTTTTTTAAATTTGAACTGCCTCCTTAAAGGGATATTAACACAACCTCATAGTTTCCTTCCTCACATTAAGGACATAAACTGTGCTCACACTGAATGCACTGTCACCTATGGTCTCACTCGCGCAGAACAAGCTGTTTAAAAAAATAAAAATAAATCAAGTTGCTGATGTATGTAAAATAAAGTCTGTCCTACAACAAAAAAAATAATTCATAGTACTGTAATTCTGAGCATTTCTCAAATACCCATTTCCAACACCTTAAAATAACTTGTTGATGTGTTTTTTCAGTTATAAGTCTGCTCAAATACATTGCTAGCATAAAAAAAATTGTATCAGATTCAAAAAAGTTTTAAAATAAATATCATTTTCTGTATGTCACTCAAATAAAAAGGATGATTTTTTTGACCATATAAACCCCCACAAATGCTACAAAGGTATACAAAAACCAGACAATTCTTCCTTAACATTTTTCTGGCATTTTTAAAAAGGGTGTGGGGTGCTTAGTTGTGTTTTTCTGGTTTTGTTTTGGGGTTTTTTGGTGGTTTTTCTTTGTTTTGTGAGTTTTGTCATTGTTTGCCTTTTTTTTTTTTTTTAAATACAGTTTTGTTGTTGTTGTTTAAAGGAAACCAAAACTAGCAAGTACCACCCAATTCAATGGATTATTTTAAAGGGATCAGCATCAGACCTAAGATTAGCACAAACTGACATCTGAAAGATATAAAAAGATTTAAGTGTCTTTTAATTTTGTTTTCATAATTGTATTATAGACAATAAGCTGGTGTAAGAGATTGGGAGGGAGGGGAAGAATCAGGGACTCTTTGGCTGACTGGACGTGTTACATTAATTTCTTAATATGTGAAGGAGTGGATTACCCCTTTAACAGCAATGGAAAATTAGTTTCTTCATTTCTTCATTAAGTCTGTGGGAGGGAAATTAATTTTCTACTCTAGTTTTCAAAATTAATTGAATATATCTTTATTAAAGTGATAAATATACACAGATGCTTTTTGGTTGAAAGAATTCTCTAAATTAATCCTAAACAGACACTTTCAAATCAGTTTGGTAGCACATAGTTATTTGGTTTGGTTCATTTTCTGATGTTATAAAAATATTGAAAAAATCATATAAACCCAGTATAATAATGCTGTCTATAGAAAAAAAAAATCTGAAAACGGTTTCATAGAGGAATTCGTATTATTAGTTAAATAGTGTATTTTTAGTCTTAATTTCTTTGCACTCTGACTGTATTATTTTTCTATCCATGTTCTTGCAGCTTGTGACATGGCCCTAAGTGTCTATGCTGTCATAAATACAGACATAAGCATCAAAAAATGGGAGGTTATGATTGCTCTAACAAGAAATCGTTGTCTTCAAAAGCATCATCCACTTAGTTTGAGGAACGAGGCAAAGTACCTTGAGGTGTCTAGAGATCTTCATGTGTGTATTGGCCCTTACAGGAACTTACAAGACATCTCAAAAGTTACTCACTTCCTATGCATTCAGCGTTTTTATATCTGTTTGCATTGTAAGTGTATTTCACATGCTGTACTTCCACCATGGCGTCATTAGATTCATTTATTTACATTCTTTAGTACTCTTTTATGCAAAGTCAACCACCTCAAAGTGCCAACAGTAATTTTATTTAGCCTGCTATTGCATAAATAACTGTTTTATCTAAGATCTTGCTTACTCAAAAAAAATAAGTGAAACATTTTTCTAGAGAACTTGGATGTTTAAACAGTGGATAAAACCTAATGATGGCAACAGTGACTCTTCCATCTCCTGGGATCTTCAGCTGAAGACCAGATGCCTTAGCAAACAATGTGCTTTGGCCAAACATGAGCTCTGGACTGAACAGAAAAATACCACAGTGGAACCCGGGAGCTAATAAGGAAAGTTAGAATTGTCAGTCCTTTAGAAGCATCAAGTCCTTCATGCACTTCCGGTGTAAAGGTTGAAAAGAGTAAGAAAATCCATGACAGAGTCTCCTACAACTTAATTTTCCTCAAGTACCTCAGATGCATTAAACAGCGTATTGTTTCTCATCCCTCATTCAATGACAATTAGAAGTCCATGCTATTTTATGGGGCCTGTCTCCCTGCACAAATAAGTAATCATGTACAAAATTATATCAATAGACACAGGTTATTTTCATTTAATCTTTTCTAGGTTTTAAACTTAAATGGCCGACTTTGTAATGTCTACCATCTTCCATGAGTTACTGTATTATTCTTTAAAGAAAAGTCTAAGAAATAAGTAATAAAACAATTCTTCCTGAAATTGCAGTCTAACCTCTACCACTAAGTCCCAAGCAAAAGCCACCAATTTCTCCATTTAGCAACATCTGTAACTGTTCGACAGTTAACAAAAAAAAAGCATTGTTGTATTAAAAAAAAATAATCATCCATTAATGCAGAGAGTCAAACTACCTTTGTAATCCTTCAAGAACAATGACCTTTAAGAGGATTGTTCTAAATAATCACTTTGAACTTATAAATTATTTTCAACCTGAAAATTTTATTTAAAAGCTTGTAATATTTTTACATTTCTAGGTTCTAGAAAAAACAAACAAACAAAAACCAAACCCCACAACAACAAAAACCAAACAAAAAAACCCCAAACAACAACAAAAACCCCACAAAATTATTCCCTACGTTAAACATCAAAGATGGAAACAGCCCTACATGGTCAATGGTGATTCATCTTTGCAGAAGTTCCTCAAGTCACCTCCTTTTCATAGGCTCCATCTTAACTTACGTTAATAGAATTCCAGTGAATTATTTCGAGATTATTCCCATTGTAAGAGAATAAGAAAGAGTGGAATACAAGTAAGTAATTAAACAATGGGGGAAAATTACAGCTGATCTCCTCACTAGGAAGTTAATAGGAAGTTCTTGTTTGGTTGGTCAAACAAATAGTATCTTAATTATAGGCACACAGAGCGTAGGAATTAGATATGCAAAGTTTACATCGAACAAAAGCAAGACTGTCTCAAAAGCATTCACACATCATGATTCAACCAACCTGTCCAATCCATTCCGCTGCAATAGCTCTTCTCTTTCCAAACTGCCAACTATGAAGTTGCAAAACGCAACCAAGAGGAAGAAGCAGAACAAGTTCTTCACTTGCTCAGATAATTTACTGCTTGATAGTAGCTTGTTTAAAAAGTCTGAGTGCACACAGCATCTTCATTAACACGTTAACCTTAATTTGAAAAGATAAAATAAGATGCATTCTTTGCCCAGAGAAACAATTTAGCATTAATGCACAGAGAAATAAAACTTCAACTCTGCCTCCCCTTATTAGGAGAACTTAAAGAAGCAGAACAAGTGGAAGCCTGCATAAAAATAAAGCAGCAGACAAGATCTCAACTACCCGAGGAAACAAGTCAATGGTGAAACGATCAAAGGAGCTATCACCAAAAATTCTCTTATTTAGGGGGAAAAAAAAAAAACACTATATATCTATGATCCACCTGATAATTAAAATAGCACAGAGTGGAGCCCCTTCCAATGGTGCAACATTTACTGAAGTTTCAAGTGTGATAGGCTTTTACCAGTATTGCTATTTTAATTGCCTCATGCATGCTGTTGTAAGTGTCAAGAGTTGTACCCACACCTGAGATGTGGTCACTACAACTCTCGTGTTGGAAACAAAGTGGAGTTTTGGGGTCCACAAAGCAAAAAGAATTTGTACCAGTATTCCTCAATAGATCTCTCTTTGTATGTCACTTACATTTTCTGCACATTTTCTTAGGCAGAGAGACTATTTAGGCAGCTTGTCATCACTGATCTTAACAACATTTGCAGAAAAATCTTTGCTTCTGCCTAGTCTATAAATATTTTTAGAACCAGGTTTTCGACCATAGCAATGAATAACTGCATCATTTATCTACAGACCTGCACTGGTTTTATCTCACACTTGGCATTCTCTCATTTGGACTAAAAACCTGAAACCTCTCACCAGTTGCTTCCTCAAATGCAATAAAATTAACTTTGCTCTTTTTCTGGCTGTAATGTGCTAGACCATTTTCTAGAAATGGTAATCAACATAAAAAGAATGGCAAATTACAATATGAAGGGGGGAAAAAAAAAACAAACAAACCCCAAACCAAACAAACAAACCCCAAACCAAACAAACAAACCCCAAACCAAACAAACAAACCCCAAACCAAACAAACAAACCCCAAACCAAACAAACAAACCCCAAACCAAACAAACAAACCCCAAACCAAACAAACAAACCCCAAACCCCAGGTTAAGACCACTCCCTATAAAATTGGTGATAATGAAAAACAGTAAAAAATTGTTCTATTATCAACCATAACAACAATTATGTCTGCTTGGATAAAAGCACCTAAAATAAGCACCTCACCCATTTAGAGCTGGCTTATACTCACCAGGAGAAATATATCAAATTTTTAAGATTACATGTCTAAAGAAAAATTCTTAAAAACCCCTTTCTCACCTTAAGTCTTCAAGCAACTTTCCCACAACCACAAACAAATTCCTTGCAGACCAACCAAATAGCCACCAAATAGAAACTGACTGTATCACAGCAACAAAGTTAACAAATATATCTGCACAGCTACCAGAATAAACGCCAAGTATAACAGAAACATCAATATCCACTGCATGTATGCTTGTGAGAAGCTGGTATTTCTGCTGCAGCTGAGCAAAATCAACACACAGCCAAAGCTGTCAATCTGGTATTACATTACCTCACCTACAAATAAACCGAAAGCTCAATTTTGTTATAAAATGAAACCTTTTCAAGCCATATTTCAAACAGCTTTGTCTTGTATACTTCGATAACACATTCTCAGCAGGAACATTCAGAATTACAAATGCAAGCAGAGCTGTAGGAGGAAGCTGAAAGGCCACCTGAGAGCTCCCTCTGGTGTGAACAAGAAAAAAGAAATAAGTCCAAGAAAACAACCGTACAGAGAAATGTGTTAGTGAGACAAAAAAGACGATGCAACAAAAAATAGATAAGGAGCTAAACGTTAACCCCAGATCTTAGAAAGCTGAGATGAGGCTGAAACACCAGAGTTTTTGCTCTGCTAGCAGCAGATGGTATCAGAGGATGGTTGAGGTTGGAAGGGACCTCTGGAGGTCACTCATCTGGCCCACCAGCCCCACTCACCCCCAAGCTGGGCCCCCTCCAGCCAGTTGCCCAGGTGGCTTTTGAACGTCTCCAAGGATGGAGACTCCACAACAACCCTGGGCAACCTGTGCTGGTGCTCAGTCACCTCCACAGCACGAGAAGGTTTCCTTACGTTGAGGAGGAACCTCCTGCGTTTCAGTTTGTGCCCATTGCCTTTTGCCTTCTCACTGGGCAGCACTGAGGAGAGCCTGGCTCCATCTCCTTTACATCCTCCCTTCAAATATTTGTACACAGATGAGATTTCCTCCCCCTTTACGCCAACATTTTACATTCCTGCCTTGGAACCTTAAATATCAAAACTAAACAGGATGATTTTGCTAGTCAAAAAGTATCTCACCAGAACAAGATAAAATTCTATCAAGAAATGCTAGAAGCGGTTTTCATCACACTACTAGAAGGTTTTGACACTAATATTTTTTTTACTTTGTGTATATTTGGGAGGGCATTGTTCTAAATGAACCAATTTACACTGACAGTTTTCCACAGACCGTTTCCTGGCATTCTCACATCAGGACACGTATGTACAGATCCCACAACACACCAGTCTTTCCAATGACAAAAAAAAAGAAGAGTTCTGCCTTATTAAAATTTGCTGTACAGAAAATTACTTTGAGCAACTGACAGCAGAGGATTTTAATCCTACTAGATGAGCAGCATCCTCGGTGGGAGCTGACAGCACTCATCAACTGGGAGCACTGGGCGCATTACTGAAACCAAAGTGGGTGTTTGCTTCCCCATCAGTATCAGTAACATTTCCATTCCCTTTCAAATATGAAATACAGAGACAAGTATATGTGAAATTCAGCCTTGCAAGGCTTTTACTGACCCTCTGTAAGCATTTTTAGTTGAGTAACTTTCCCTTAAAGATCAGTATACTAACAATAACAAACTTTGTTAGTTGGATATATACTTACTTCTGTTATTTACGTGCTATTACAAGTGAATACATTATTCCTCAGGACCACAAAGACAGGCACATGGGAACATAGGCTGAGCTCAGCAAGAGGCACATAGGAGAAAACTAGCGTCTTTTCCAAACGAAAGACTACCCTTTCCTGTTTTCCAACACATAAGAATATTTTCTTGTTACATCTCAATAATAAATAATCTACACTGCTTATGTTTTGCGTGGCATGGTTTTGAAAAACCTCCACCACGCATGCAGAAGTACCAGTGCACAGACAGAAGACACAAATGTTCTCCCAAGATCTACACTGGCAAAAACATGCAAGTAACTACTGTTAAGTGTCCAAGATCTGAGGGCCTTTCCCACCTGAGTTCTATGGCGTTGCTCCTCCACCTTCAGACCAGGGATGAGGTCCCAGCAGAGAGTTCAGATGGAGCTGATCTGTTTCGTGGTCCACTCCCCAGATGATGCACATAAGCAATTCTAAAATCTTTTTCCCTCTCTCTTAATAATGACATGCAATAATGGCATAACATAACAGAGATCTACCTGTTACTTGTGTAAGAGATTCTTCACACAATGTTGTTGTTTTGACAGATAAAAAGCTTCCACACACACATGCAGGTATTTTACTTAAACACACCACAGATGTTGTGCATCATGCCCTTGCACTGTAGCTCTCAGCAGCTATTTTGCTGGTTGACGCCGCTCTCACAGACACAATCATGTTGGAACTCGGTTAAGGGCTGAGTAGAAGCACACAGGAGGAAGTTGTAAGGACCTTTAAAAAATAATGGCAACTTCTCTTGTTTCCCATTATGCAACAATAAGTATTCCTGTCTCTTCAGTATTATCTAGATAATAAACAATCTGTATTGCTTTTATACAATATTATCTTAGTCCTCCACTGTTACAAGCACACACATAATCATACTACAAAATTTTCTGTTGATATCTCCAGCAGCTAAAAAAGCATTAGAGCCAGCCCAGCTTATAAGTTACACATTCAGCAAACACCTCTTAACTGCAGCGTGTGATGTCATTAAGTAAATATTTAACTACAGCCATCAGTCCTCCAAAGCAGTTCTCCTTATTTCACGCATCGCAAGTTTCTGTTTTTCTCCAGAGAGCACCTGATCACTTCTACCAGTGTTATCCAATACCCTCCTTCTACTCTTTCCTACTTCTGTATATGAGTCACTCCAGCACTTAAATACATAATACAATCCAGAGACACTACAGGAGATATTCTAACACAGACACCAACCACCCTGGATTTTGTGGTAGCAAAATTGTTCCACACATGTGTTTCAAGAGCTTCTTCAGTTTCCAGTTATTAACCCAATCCATCCCAAAATTCTTCATGTATTTAACGTTACCAGCACACTGTGTTAGATGCATTTTCAACCTTACCTTTTGAAAGACTTTTCAAGCTTCTTGTCCTCCTAAGCACCACATATGGTTTGGGGAAATACTCTTAAAGCAAGCGTGAAGTACTAAATTCTCTCATGTCTTTTGGAGGATCCAAAACCCCCACAGACCCAAGTGCTTGAATGAGCCTCCATGCCTGGCTGCTCCTCTGCTCTGGGCAGGAGGGTGAAGGAGGCCCCAGGGCAGGTGTGAGCTGGTGGAGACCTCATGAGCTTCAGGGAGCCATGTCTGCCGCTCTCCAGCCTTTAAGGTTCACATTAAGGTTTGCCTTTAATTTACCACCAAAGTTATTTTCATGTGTGCAAAACTAAGGCTGGTCCTTCCCCTCCTGTGGTTAGCTGCCTGGCTAGAAAAGCTTGGTGGACACAAACCACTCGTTTGCTGTTAGGTAAGTAACTGATTGCAGATAAGCAGCTGATTAAAAGGCACCGTATCTCACCCCTTCAGGGAGGAACCCCCTCTCCACAGGTTCTTCCCAGCAGACACCCTGCCATTAGACCAGGGGCTTTACTTTTGGGAAATAACAAGCCAAAACAGGTTGCCAGCCTCATGATTACCCCAGGAGAAAATAATAATAATAATAATAAAAAATTAAAAGCCAGTTTTAGCAGTAAGAGGTGTCCACAGAAGACAAAAAGCCTGCTACCTTGTCCTCAGAGGGCTCCCGGGGTGAGCTGAGACAGCCAGGTGCGTACAAACGAAGCCCAGGCCGGTACCCGGAGAAGCCCCGGCGCTCCCGCCGCCGTCCGGGCTCCCCGCCCGGCCTTCCCGGCGCTCCCACCGACCCCTTTTCCCTCAGGCTCGACGGGCGTGTCCGCCCCGCCCCAGGGAGGCCCCGGCCCGCGGAGGCGCGAAGCGCGGGCAGGGCGGGCGGAGGCAGCCCCGGTACAGTCCCGGTACGGCCCAGTGGCTCCGCCGCGCCCTTTCCAGGAAGCGCCGCAGCAGCCCCGGCAGAGGCTGCCCCGCCAGCCGCTCGCCTCGGGTCGCCGCCGGAGCCCCGCCAGGGCAGGTAGGGCCGTGCGGCGGGAAGCGGGACCCGGCGCCCCTTCTGCCCCCCGCGCCGGGCTGTGGGACGGGGGGCGATTCCCGGCCGACGCCTCCCGCTCCCCCGGATCCTGCGCGGCTTGGGCCGGCGGCTGGGGGCTCTGCCCCCGCCACGGGGGGACCGGGGGAGGAACTGGGGCAGCCCCTGGGGGAAGGTGCCGGCGGGGAGAAGGAGCCACTGTGCCCTCGGTGTGGCGGGGTCCTCGGGTGGTCGGCGCCCGGCTCCGCTCCAGGCAGCGAGCGTGGTTTTCCCCTGTGTCGGACCCTCGGAAGAATTCAGAATTCTTATTTTCTACAGCTATCCAGGTGGGAGAGGGCAGGCTCTCCCCGGGAGCGTTGGCTGGGGGGAGGTTGGCAGCGGCTTTCTCCTAACAAAATGGTTTCTGCTTACGTCTGTGAACTCTTAGAACCTGCTGTGGCCGCTCCGGGCAGTTCGGGAGGGTCCCCGCAGCCCCCCGTGTGCCGCCTTCCCCCGTTAAATCCCCAAACACCGGGCTCAGCCCCGGCCCCGGCAGGGCCGAGCGGACAGGAAGGATCGCCCGGTGACATGTGCGGCTCTTATGAAACGAAAACTCACTGATAGACACGCAGGACCAGTTTGGATCCGCGTTTTTCTTCTAGGGAACCATCAGCCTCCGCTGCGTGTAGGTGCTTGCGTTGGATGACTTCATGTGTAGGATTCACCCAGGGGTCATCGGGGACACTTCAGAAGGTTGCGTTGTCATTTTTCTCCTAACTTGGGGTTAGTTTCTGTCTGACAGATACCACACCATGTTTGCGGTTTTGGTGCTGCTGTGTCAACTACGTGGGATGATCTTTGCGTTTCCTCACTGCGCAGGGGGATTAAGTAACCTGAAGCAACCTGAATGGAAAGACGGTAACTTTTAACATGGTTTTATACTTTCCAAAATAAAACTGTATCTAACTTTGCTTCTGCTGAGAAATCTTTTTAGGTATGTGAATAGTTGTGTGGGGCTTTGGTTCTTTTTTTTACTTCCTTAAAAAAATGAAGCCATTTTATGTTTAATTCTAGAATATTTGAATATCTTTTGCTAAAATGAGAGATAATTTGATGTCGATATTAAGTATTCATCAGATCCAGTAATAAGTGCAGATTGGGACAACTGAGCTTTCTCCAAGTCTCAAAGATTATTGTCACTGATATAAGCAGAATCCTCTAAATAACATCAAGATTCCACAAGCTTGAAATCTGTATTTAGAGAACACTGCTTTGGCACTATTTGAACACATCACAGTTTTATCTGTGTATCTAAAATTGCTTTGCACTTGAAAGGATTTAATTGCTTGGTTTTTTGAGATGGGTATTTTTTCTCAACACCAGATCCCCTTTAAAACATCTTGAAAGACAAATACAGTGCTGCTATTGCAGTTCTTCTCCTTGGAGGGAGGGAAGTGGAGAGGAACTGAGCTAAAACCAAATGAAGTTCCCCGAAAAGACTCCAGCACTACGATGCTAAGCCGTGTAACGCTGAACATTTAAGCATCAGAGCTTCAAAAAGGAATTTGTAACTTAGCTGTTCAGTCTCCTCAGTGGATAAGGAGTGGCTGAAACCTTAAGGCAGACTTTGAAAAGTCACCACAGTGAGCAGGAGGCTCTTTCAGGGCAGTATGTTGAGCAGGAAACAGGGCTGGCAGGCAGAAAAACGCTTCAGACAGGTTATTCACTAAAATCCATCTCGCTCTGGGGCATAAAACATCGGGCTGCCAGGCAGCCCCTTCCTGCACAGCACAGAACCCGCTGCTGACAACAGGCTCAGGTCACCCTTCTTGAAAGACAGAGCTGGGAAGAGAAGGGCCCAACTCTTTATCCAGTAATTTAGCAAGTAGAACAGTTGCCAAGAAAACAGGGTACCTGCATGGAGAGGTTACCCCTTCACCATTTTCTGAACACTTCTTACCAGCAGAGTTACTTTATTCAGCACATTGTGTAGATACATATTTAAAGAAATTCGAAGCATCCTAAAATGTGGTTTACCGTTTTGTTGAACCATGGCCTAAGGACTGCAGTCAGTTTCCTCACATACAGGACAGAATTCAAATCTGTTTCATTCTCCAAATACTATGTTAATTGGAGGTGGAGATAAGTGCACTTTGACTACGTCCTATCATAGAAAGTGAAAAAAGCGCAGGTAAATGGATAGAGACTCTTTGAAAGAGAAAGGCAACATGTGTCACAGGGATTTAGTGTCCTAGGCTCCAGGCAGCTTGCCTGTGCAGGCCACCTTAATTAAAATTTATCAATTGTTATCTAAACTAATTGAGAAGGATAGCTAATACTGCTTGCATGGTAGGGAACAAAACAGTAGTGAACAAAACTGAGGATCCCTGTTTCAGAAGATTGAAGGTACCCTCATAATTTGCACTGAACAAAGTATTGATAATATTTTTTTCCATGCAATTATTTTCTCTTTCAACTTGTGGGTTTGGTGTTTGTTTCTTTCTTTCTTTGTTTTTGGATGAAGTCCTTCTCTCGGGTTACTCTTAGATATAGCATAAATATTTTAAGCTTAGATTCTCTTACAATTACTTTAGAATAACAGATTTCCCTTCCTACACAAATGTGTGCACACACATGTGGATTAAATATATACAGTAATATTATATAAATATATACAGTAATATTCCTGCAATATACTATAATATTAAAGACATAACCTATATGCAAGTTACACTGCAGTTCTCTTAGTTTTCAGAGAGCAAACCATTTGAGATACCATTGCAAGATCTAACAGTAACTATTACAGTAAAAATTCCTGAATGATGTGATAATCTATCCAAACAAGCTAACGAGAACACAGAGTTAATTTGTAATTGAATAACTTTATTCTGCATCTCATCTCTTTTTTTAGCCATCTGGCTTGGTATACAACAATGCTGTTTCTGCATTACACTTGCAAAAATAATCCTCTAGTCATTTTGCTTAACCAAATAGTCTGAATTTCTTGGGAGTACAGATTAGGCTTTCATTGAAAACAAAGCCAGAACACTAATTCTGTCATATAAAGATTTTTTTTTTCCTTAAAGAAGCTGTAGCAAGAGCAGGCTAAAACTTGACTGTGGAAAATGCCTGGTGAGAAAATGCATTCCTGTATCCCAAGGCCTTCTATAATTTCACTAACGCTTCTGGAATCTCACCTCACAACTTACTCCATGAGGCCTCATGGAGCCTGTAGTAAGCACAAAAGAAGGAAAAGAATTCAGCGTCTTCAGAAGTGCCTGTTGTCAGTAGAACTCCTGTCGTGGACTAATTTAAAACAAACAAACTTGGCAATATGCCAGCCTTTGCATGAAATTTGCTGCCACAACTGTGAAAGGAGAAAAATGTAAAACGACTAGCACTCTGCTGCAGTGGTTTTAAATCCAAATTCCATTTTAAAAAAATTGGAACCAACAGATACCAGAATATTGATAAATGTATATTGAGGATTCTTTAGAAGAGTTTGGTTGGTTGTTTTTTTAATCCTCTTTTTCCCCCCTTGCCTCCTCCTTCAGTAGGTCAGTGTCTTTCTGGGTTTGCATCTGACTGAATTTCTGCTTTATGTGAACATTACTTTGTTCTTAAGAGCTCCAGTGAAAAACGGATGCCCACGTCCCAGAGGGATAATACCAAAGCTTCCACAACAGCTGTCATGAGAATCAAATTCTCTTGGCCAGTATAAGGAATAGCTGAAATGCTTTATGAGAAAGGAAAATGTTTATTTTGTATTGTGTAGTTAGAAGAGTTAGCAGCAAATATGACATTTTAGGAGGAGACTTTGATGTTTCTTTTTTCCTGTATGTATTTGAGAGACGCTAGGGGAAGAAGAGGTCTCAATGTGCTCCTTTAGGATATTAACCACCCTTTAACAATAACAAATTTAGTTTTCCTAACTTGTTTTAAATCAACTTTTTTTTTTTTTTTTAATTAGTGTTCACATCAGAAAAGGAGGCCAATTTATTCATTGGACGGCATCTTTTGAACAACAGATTTGATTTTGAAGCATTCACAGCAGATAATCTGGAAAGAGAATGCCTTGAAGAGCTGTGCAGTTATGAAGAAGCCAGAGAAGTTTTTGAAGACCCTGATAAAACGGTAAGTGTTCAAACTGAATTTAATATACTGAAGGAGGTTATTGACGAAATCATTACCTAAATACTGTAGTGCTTCTGCAAACAGCACTTAAGATGCTTGCTTATTTTACTGTAAAAGTACAGGCCCCAATTAGGTGGGGTTGTTGCTTTGGCTACATGGTGAGTTCACCAGAATACGTACTATTGTCTTAAAGACTTCAGATAAGGGCTCCAATTCTGCAAACAGATATAAATGAAACTGCAGACATACTGCTTGTGGATATACCTGTGTGTGTTTTCAGAATCTCTAATAACTTCTCAGCATCCAATGTGAACGTGTTCCACACGCTCTCTGTCTCAACTGGCTGATTGTGTCCTTGCATTGTTCCAAA
Organism: Pampusana beccarii; assembly: GCA_013399365.1. Lineage (NCBI taxonomy): Eukaryota > Metazoa > Chordata > Aves > Columbiformes > Columbidae > Pampusana > Pampusana beccarii. Next base: position 601,574 of record VWYH01007110.1, on the reverse strand, counting down.
GAGGTTTAGAGGAGCACAGAGCAAATCCACAGTTCAGCTATAGCATTATCTTCTAAATCACTACCTATATACAGCTATAAAAAAAGAGGAAAATGCATAAGAAACTTTCCAGTCCGATAATGGAACGTGATGATCACCTGAAGACTGGCTTTTGCTGCTCGCAGCAAGAATCTCTTTGATTCTAGGCATGCTCTGCGCTGACCTCCAGAAAAGCAAGGAATACACTTCATTCTGAGGGTGGACATATTAATTTGCCATTGCCAGCGTTTTCCTAAGAAAAAGATGAAAGAGTTAAATCAGAATCTTGATGGAGTCTTTTGCTGTGTGGCAAAAGTGGGAATTATAGCTAAACACATGTAATGCATAATAGTCATACAACAAAAAAGTTTTAAATGAATCCCATTGTTTTTCTAGCTGATACGAATTCAAATACTGTCCATGCAAATGTCTGATTCTCAAGAACTTGACTTTGCCTCGTTAATACTCTTCTGTAAGGATTTACAAAGATTAATTGTAAGCATTTTTAGTGTCAGAATATATGCTAGCTTCTGTGGTCAGGCAGGAAAAAAAATGCACTTTATCACCAGCTGGCATTTTCTGCTCTGTGAAATTGTAATTTTTATGCAAACTTCAATATATGAGAAAAATATGGAGGGATAAGCACAAATCCTTCAGTGAGCAGGAGATGCTTCTCTTTATGCCATTGTTAAATTTTGCCCACAGTACTGGATTACAAAAACTTGTCTATAAGCCTGCCAGTTCTAGATCTTATATAAATCTGATCCGTTGTGTTTCTATAGATGGATTTTTGGAAAGACTATTCAACTAAAGGCCCCAAAATAAAAATAGGTAAGTAATGTTTTTATTCTTATATTGCACGATTCTGTGTTTGTTGTAATAGTACCTTCTTAAAAATACACCATGCATTCAGTTAACAAAATCGGAATTGATCATTTTACTGAAATTCACTGTGAACTGTGCAAGTATATTGCATTATTTGATACAATAAAACATGTTCACTGAAGTGTCTTACAGTGGGATCCATTATAAATCTGTAGGTAAAAACAATATTAATTTTGTTATCCGTTTGTCCAATTATTTGTTAGACAATCAGTAAACTTTGGCTGCTTCCTGGGGTTTGGTTTTGTTTGTGTCACTCTCCTTCATTCGTCCCATTTCTTTAACAGTAACATAACAGTCTGATTCAGGTTCAGAGTAGTCTAATGCCAGATGTTTTATTAAAAAAAGGTCAGTATGACTTGAGGAAAGATGTACAGCCTGATCAAAGCCACAAATACACGAAGGTTGAGTACGTCTATGTAACATTTCATTGCATTTTTTGGTTTTTTAACATGCTAGAACCTACAGTGCTATTGAGATGCAGAAATAATGTTTGGAAGGCATCAGAAGACAGACATCACAACAGTTCTCTGTACAGAAAAGATACTATCTACTCGCTTTTGCTTTAAGCTAAATGTGAATGATACTCTTGGGTGGTTATTATGGCTTCTCACAGCCATCTGGACATTTGTGGAAAAGAACAGCCTTATAGCACAGCAAAATTAATATTTCACAATGCATACTATATACTGTGTAGATGGAAAGAACGCATAATGAAAATAACCAATGTTTTATCTTCAGGTGATGAGACACTACAAAAGATTAATGTCACAGGACTTCTCATCAGTCTAGTTACTGCTGGAGTACTGTTAGTTATAATCGTACTCATTATCTTCTACTGCTGCAAAAGTAGATGCAAATCCAGGCAACCACCAGGGTAAGGAATTTTCACTGCTTAAAACAAAATAAACACCAAACCAAACTCTCGCTTAAGAGTGGAATTTAAAAATCACCGTGCATTGGTCTAACTGTATTCTCAGAGAATCCAATTGGAGTTCTAGTTCTTCCTTTCCTGGAAGCAAAGTTGGGTGCACACTACCAGCAGTTGTGCTGAAGTTATTGATTAATAACACAAAAAAACCCAATGCTTGCATGGCTGATGTACCTTTGAGGCTGTTGGTTTTTATTTTGTGTAAGTTCTTCGTTCCAAAGTATTCTTAGTAAAAAGATGGAATCATTTTAATAGGTTGGGGCCTGCAATGGGAAGTCAAAACATGTTCTGTTCACTCTTTGAAGTAGGGTGTATGCTCTTCATGGCATGTAGTCACCTCAGATGTGAAATGAAGTTGGAGGAAATGCTTCTCTACCAATTCTCTAGCCCTTCTTGTTCTTTTATCCTGAACTTGAATATAAGAGGATTCTGTGTTTCTTTTTCCCTATATATTTCATGTTACTGAGCTATTCTTACCAAGTGGTTTGGAGAGATTGTTTGGCTTCTGGTCTTTATGATCATTGAAAACAAGTGGGGTTTGTTGTGCAGTGGTGTTTCTTTCTGCGTTAGTGGGGTTCGTTGGATTTTTTTTTTTTTTCCAACAAAAAAGACTTATTCTTTCTTCCATTTAAAACAGAAGCTAACGCTATGCTGTTAACTTTTGTTTAGGTACTTGGATTACGTAAGAAGACAAAGTTCATCTAGCATCTTCAGAAGGCACGAAGAATTGTCTTTAAACCCCCTTCCTCCAAGAACCGACGACTCAGGACTACCAACTTACGAGCAAGCAGTTACTTCAGACGGACACCATGACCTGCCACCACCCCCTTATCCAGGGCCCCCGAAAGGACCACGGGTGTTTAGAAAGTCAATGTCACTTCCTGCCCCTTAAGTCACAAACCTCCTCCTGGGGTGACGGGGGAATTACTGAAACATGTTTTTTTTTTTAAAAAAAAAAAAGTGTGTGCTACCTTGCATATTGCAAGACAATTTAGAAAAATGTGGAGGATCTTCAGCACAACTAGAACAAGTGAAAATCCCATTTGGGAAAAGAGGTGACCTGTTGCAGAGGCTGCGGGACTGTTCTTTGCGCATGGTTATCGCACTAAGAGGAGTGAACGTGTAAAGAGCGCATCTCGTACTGCCACCTGCTCCATATGCACTTTGAGCCATCCCATCATATTATTGATGTTTCATTAATAGCTTTTTTTTTTCTTTAAAAGGAACAGTATTTAAATTGGTCTTATTAACACTGGTTTTTGTGACTATGAATACTTTAAACCACTTTAAGTCTACTTTGTTGTTTGATATGTTTACTTCATTGCTGTGTGAATTTTTTATTCATTCTAGTAATAGATTTGAGTATGAAAATTTCATTATTTGATCTTTCAAATGTATATATATTACCACTTTTGGATTACACTAGTTTGTTTTGGACGCTGCTGGTTAACACACTACTCAATGTATTGTATTTTTGTGATAATAGTTTTGGATGAAAAAGAACCATTAATTGCATTGCACATTACCCATTCAGACAAAATATACTTTTATCAAATGGTTTTCATATTTGCTTTGACCTGGTATTTAGTGCTGAATGAATACTATGGGTTGGCGATGTTAAGCAAAGAGCTAGAGATTTGTCTCGTGTTAAAAAAGTACCCAGGTTTTACAGATGTTTCTCTTGCAGTTTAAAAATTTTGAGTGTTAAGAGACATCTTGTGAAATCAAAGGCCAAACCATGCCACAGAAGCACATTGCACAAGTATGTATTGCCCTGCTGGATGAGAAAAATGATACCTTTACATAGAATAAAACACATAGTTGAACACGTGCAATAATGTTTTTTAATAAGCAAGAAATTCCACCTCCCGACTCCCATTTGACCCATGCTGTCAGCAGTGAATGGTATTTTAATTTGGTACCTAAAATGCAGTTTATATTATAAAGGTTGAGTATGTCTATGTGACATTTCATTGCATTTTATGGTTTTTTTAACATGCTAGAACCTACAGTGCTATTGAGATACAGAGGATTACCATGAGATTTTTAATCTGTAAATGCTTTTCTAAAGAAGAAAATGCTCCAAATCTTGGAATATAAAGTGAGTTCATTTAAAATTCTACACAAGGAGGTCTTGCCCTTTGAAAAATACATACAACCCATATAATATCAGTGGACACTGGACTGTGTTCCGATTCCTAACACTTCAGCATCGGGTTTTGACAAGTCACAAACCTCTTCACAGCTGCTTCTTTCTTGTTGAAAGATGGGGAAATCTTGTGGAGTAACTTCAATTCACTTTTGCCCTACTGGTAAAAGTATTTTGAAGTTCTTGGACGTTACTCTTCTGAAAGTCTGAAATAAGTGAATTGTGTGAGATCACTGTTGGTAACCAAAATACGGTTATGATTAAGCTATGGAATTATAAGCTTGCAACAACCTTTCTCCCGTATTTCCTTTACATGCAGCTAACCATTTTAAAATGTGTTAGTGTGCATCTTGAGCTATAGAGCACACTTTTCTCTAGATTTTTCCTGGGACTCAAAAACTACTAATTTAGTGGGATTCATAGGAACACTTTCAAGGAAGGTGATTTCAGGGGAGTTGTGAGAGTTCAGAGATTCTCTAATATTACTACAATGGCAAAGTCACCTGTGAAATAAACTGCAAAAATTGTACAGAAACCTATTTAATCATGTGAAATTTGCTGCTTCTACTATTCCTAAAAATCATGCACTGCAAGTAAAAATCCTGACCTTCGTAACTATTAAAAATGTTAAGATGGTGTAACTGTTAAATATCAATTCTGTAGCTCTTTGGTCAGTAAACTGCATCTTCCGTAGCGTCTAACACTTCACATTTACTCAACCTGCACTTTAGACTCTGAAGATACTAAAAATACGTAGTGACTAACATTCAAATACTGCTTGCATGTAACATGACAATTTGCAAGACACATTCTGCTCATCGTAAATAAGGAGCAAAGTTTAAAGTTTAGTGGAACATAAACTTAACTCCCCTTGTAAAGGGAGGAAATTGCCATGAATGGCAGTTGTTTGGGTTGAGTTTTTTCATCTTCCATACACTGACTCCTGGCCCAAGACACTCTCACCTTGTATCTTGTCTCTTTTTAGAACTCCCAATTCATCAGTTAGCAGAGGAAAAATGAACAAGAGGTCAGCGATGCTGTTGCAACACTTCCAGATTTTATACGCGGTTTCATTTGGAAATGCAATTACTATTAGAATATAGAAAGCAGGAAATCTAAGTGCCCTTAGGTGGGAGAAGAAGGAGGCGGCAGGTTTTTTAGGAGCAAAGCAGCAGGAAGTTTAATCTAATTTGTGTGCAGATGTACATCATCAGTGTTTTGACTTCTGGACTTTCTTTTAAGGGCCAGCAGGAAAGGCAGTGAATTCTAAGTGAATTAACAGAGATCTGCTATGACACTTGAAAACAGAAGCGTCTAAACAAAACAATGGGAAAAATTATGTAGCGCTTAAATTCTGTTTCTCTCAGAACAGGTTTAAACACGTCGCACCAAATGCCGCTGGCCATTGCTTTGAACAGTTTTCCAAAAAACATTCTGCGTTGCCTTTTCAGCACCATGCAAGCTTACAGCATGCAACTTACTGCAAATCCAGACAGTTTATTAGTTAGAGCAAGTAACTGAGGGTCAGAAAAGTGAGCTCTGGCTCTGCCAACTGGAAA
>VWYH01007110.1:534974-585628 GCA_013399365.1 Pampusana beccarii | reverse complement strand
TTTTTTTTTTTTCTTTTTTTTTTTTTTTTTCTTTTTCTTTTTTTTTTTTTTTTTTTTTTTCTTTTTCTTTTTCTTTTTTCTTTTTTCTTTTTTCTTTTTTCTTTTTTGTTTCTTTTTTGCTTCTTTCTTCCTTCCCCCCCCTCCCCTCATTCAGTTTTTCTGTCAGTTTTCTCCTGGATCCCCTCCAATTTATTATCACCCTTCCTGAATTGTGGACATTGCATTTTAGAAGCAATTAAGTCAATGTTAAGTGAGAAAATAATAGGATCTCTCTGGGGTGTGAGACTCTGGATTTCTTGTTTCACAGAGAATTCCAAGGATGGTTCCTTATTTTGACCAAAACCTTGCCCCATGAAGCTGGGTTCTCCAGGGAGTTGCCTACATGGCAAAGTAGGGTCTACTACCACTTTTTCTAATATTTCTTCCTAATTGTTGAGCTACTTTTAGTCACGTTGCTGTGTTGGTTTCAGTGGAAGTCAGTGACATGTTCTTTCTGTATTGCTTTGCCAATTCTCATCTGTTGAGGATCATGCCATCTATTCCATGAGGAAGGTTTGGATTTTCCAGCTCATTTAAAAATATGTAGTGCTGGAGCAAGAGTGAGTCCTTCTGGGATCTTAGAAGAAACACAACTGCTTGATCATTATTTTCTTTATTAAAAAAATGCTCTGGTTTCAAAAGTTTATTTTGTAATAGCTGCTGTATTAATGCAATGATATATATTTTGGCAATTCATTAGTTGAAATGGTATTGAGAACAGTCCCAAGACAAGTACCGTGCAGAAGCTCATTGGATCAGTGCCTGCTACCTTTACCAATCAAATTGTTGTTAAAAAGATCAAATTAGTATGACTGATTCCATTTTTGATATGACAATACTTAGGCTATACTTTAGGAAGCAATGTCAAGAAGATCTTTCTTTCAGTTCTTAAAAGTTTCATCTGGAGGCTGCGTAGATGATGATGAATGATACATTTTAAGTGTGTTGACTGAAATGTTTTACCTTTTTTTTTTTTAACCACAGCATCGCAGCAAGGACTGGGAAAATACTATGAATCACATATTGTGCTTAAAGTTCTCCCAGTTCTTAGAGTTCACGTCATTTTAGTAAGAATTAAAATACCCTGCCTTCAGCAAGATTTGAAGATTTGAACCATGTTGGACACAATGTTAAATACTGTCTGGGCTTGCATAGGTGTTTCTGGTTCCTCTGTCAGTGATAACGTTTGTCTTTGTATGGATGGAGCCAGTTTTTGGAGAACAGGGATGTAATAGTCATGTTTACCATTGCCAAGGCTTGCACCAGCTGGCAGCAAATCGTGAGGGTATAGATGTATTGTAAGGGAATATGCTGTTGGTGTTCCCGCCTTGTGTTACAGATCACTTCACGTTTTTCAGAATTATGTTTTTGATTGTGGTTGACAGGTAGTCATCTAAACAGCTGAAGCTGCGTTAACCTGATGTTAAATTAAAAAAATGTGCGTCACGTTCATCTGGTACTTGCTTGAAAAGAATTCAGCCTTTAGGTGATACGGATAACAATATTTCATTCAGATTTCGTTTCGTATTTATGCTGTTGCAGGCTGTGTCGTGGCAGGCTGTGTTCCCTTTGTGCAGAGAGCCATGTTCACAGTCTCAGCTCATCAAAATGATTTCTCCTCCCTACAAGCGTTGCTCCTGTCTTCCTGCCCTTAACTTCAGCCATCTGGTTTTTATCCTGCTCCTTATTTCTTGCAGGCGCTGTTTTGTCTGTGCAATGGCACTATTCCTATCAACCAAAAGGAAATGTGTGGTGAAGTATTATAAGGACATTGCTACCAGGCCTGCTGTGACATAACTTTTCCCATGGAATAGGAGAAGATAGTGGAGCGGGGACAGGAGCTGATGGAAATCGCTGGAATCGCTGTGTTAGCTGAGCAGAGGTCTCTCCCGCTGGAGAGTGCGCTGGGACAGTGCAGCCACAGCAGCCCGGTAGCAGGGGGCCAGAGGGGGTGCCCTGTGCTCACGTTTCCTCTTACATAGGCTGTCAGCATCTTGAAGGAATTTCTGATGGTTCTACAGGCAAACTGCCACTTTTGACCTTTTTCTGTAGCTGTTAGGAACCTTTCTGTGTTGAAAGTCTGTTTTTGTGGCGCAGTCTAAAGCTAGTCCTGTATTGAATAGCAGATACTTAGGACATACTCATTCCTTGCTCAAGTAAAACAGTCTTCAGAAAACAGGTGAATGTGTAACAGTTTGAGAGACTGTGTAATTGCTTGGAAAGGGAAATGGAGATGGGTGGTAACGGCTGAGGTTTCTGGTTGAATCTACGTCTGGCTTGGGGGTACTTGTAGGGTTTCATTCAGAGAAGGATTTTTGCTAGTGGAGGCATCTCGCTGTTCGAGTTTGGTTTTTACCACAGCTCTAAGACTCAAATCATCTGCTATATGTGGTTGAACATCAGTCACAATTATTTTGTTGTTGTCTTAAATTTCATGGCGACTGCCATGGTCTCTGATGTTTGTTTATGCCTAGTGGTCTTTGTCCATCTCTGCCCTACCCAAGCGTGTGAGGTTTTATATCATTTAATTCAAGATCGTTCTTTACAATAGATAACACTGACATTTGGTTAGTGTGGCCTATATTTATAGCAGCTATCTAGCGTAATGAGTTAGTTACAGTGATAGTTCATATTCACAGTTACGTAAGTGGGAGGCTTACACTTTTATCATAAAGTTATGATAATTTTTTGACTTGTATTTTTACATAGCTGTCAAACTAGTACTTGTTGTAATAACTGTGATAATTGATTTAGTTAAGGCTCAATTTTAAGTTCTAACAGATCTTTGCATAGCTATTTGAAACTCTAAAAGAGCAGGTAATGTGTTTTAGAAAAACATAGAATGTTTTCTTTCATCAAATGGAATTGTTCTGAGAGGTAAAAATAGTGTTTGCTGTTAAGCACATTTCATACAAAAAGTTCCCTGTGGTGTATTATTTCAAACGTTGAAAGGTAAAGCTCATAAGCTGTGAATATATTTAGAACATTTGCTATTAAAGAAAAGGCACAGAAGGATTGAATAAACTTTATAAACATATAAAAAGGTAGGTCATTATAAACCATGACAGAAAGTTTGTTAAGACTTTAAATCTAAAACATTTATGGACACTAAATAACACACTGCTAGTCCATGGTGTAGCACAGATACCTTACAGGGACTTGCTAGCTTTAGTCAGTCTCTTTTTTTTTTTTAATATACTTTCTTATTTTAAACTGTATTCAGTACACACTGAAATAACAGCTGTGGCAAGGTGAAGGATTGAACAGAGATGCTGAATGCGTTCTTGCTGCATGCCCCTCAGCTCTGCAGAGATGCAGGTGTGTGGTCATCGTGTACCATCTTTGCCAAAGCTTCAAAATGAGCCAGATAGGCTTACTTGCAATTACATGCCGCCTGCCTGTCCCAGATTTAATGCTGACTTTATGCAAAGCATTTTAAGCATTGTGTGTCACTTTGATGCAGGAGAAATGGTGATGTAGCACAGCATGCGGGAGGAACAAGTTGAAACTCCGTTGGAGGGTGCAGTGACACGAGGTGGCTACTGTAAGGGGCTCCCCTGCTCCTGCCTGGCCTTGGCGCTGGTGTTTATGCAACTGCACAGGGAGCTGAGCTCATTTGTTGATCTGTGAGAAAACTAACCTGATGAAGAAGGTGAATAGCTTTCTCCTGAGCTGGAGAGCTGTGCTGGTGTGCCTGTGCTGTCACACAGGAATCCGGAGGTGGCACCAGGGGACGAGTGGGGAGCAGCGCTGTAAGGAATGACCCACGGGGACTCTGCCCTGTGCTCCTGGGTGGCTTTTGGATGGGCTCAGCGTTGCACTTCAATGAGTGTCACACCCAGATCCTACTGCCTGCTTCCCTACCAGGAGCACGAGTGTCCCTGTTCGCTGAGCGCTTGACCTCTCTTGACATCACCTGGAATGATATTTTAGATGTGAGCCCTTTCCCATGGAGCCAACAACTTCAACACAGGTTACTGAATATGTTCTGAAAGAGAGGGATTTTATATTCTTCCACCTTTGCAGAAAGTCTGTCAGTCCCATATGTGTATTTTACCTTTCATCCTGTTAACTTTAATTGTAGACGTTTACTTTATGCCACCAGAGAACAACCTTTCCCATTTGTTTCTTCTGTATTCTTGCCCACCTTTTATGTTTTCTTGGAGATGCTGTTGATTCTGGCATGATGCTGTCATAGGAAGGAGGTTGTTTTTAGAAAAATCTTTGATCTCGTCAGCGAAAAAGCACCTATGACCGGATTATATTAATTCTAAGCGATACTAGAGCTCCTTATACAGTGGTGGGTGTATTTTCCTTGGAATTTTTGATTTCTTCTGTTTAGTCAAAGCATTCACAGCTTTGCATGTCAAAAAGTTGTTTTGTACGATGAGTGCCTATTCCATACATTTAAAAAACAAACCAAAACAAAACAAAAACCAGTTGAAAGGCAGCACATTAATAGTTTCACTTCAGAACTCCCTTAGCAGCCTTAAGTGTGATAAAAATAACTCTGAGCAGGGTGCAGGGTTCAACCTTTCCAGCGTGGTATTTCTTGCTGTACCACACAAGTGACAGAGGAAGGAAAATTCTTAGAATTTTTAGGCAAAGAGAAATAATGTGCTCAGAGAGGACAGAGCTCTTAGTTGTTAAGTACTGGAATTACGTATCTCACTGGGCAGATTTCATAGTTTCTGGTTTTACTTCTACTACTCTTTGTCACCTCTTCTCACACGGCTTCCTTGTTTTATTGCTCTGACCGGACTGTTGGGGATGTATGGACATTTAGAGCATCCTCAGAACCTCTCTGACTGTGGGTTACAATAAACAGGGCAAGGAGCTTTTGTTCCTGAATCCCTGCACTCTGGGGCTTCCTTATTCCTGAACAGTTCAGCAAGAACCTCCATATGTTCAGACAAGCTTTTATTTGCCTGCATTGCCTTTTCTTGTTTTTCATCTTCCTTCTACATGCCTTCCTCTTGCTTGTTTAGGACTCGTGTAAGTGTAACCAATTACACTCGGCAGGAATAGGCACCCTTAGGCATCCTTATCTTAGAGTCATAGTATTTACATAGGAGGATACTAAGGAACATTTATTCCTTAATAACCCTTATATGAATAGTACTTGAGGCTGTCAAACCATCTAGATTTCATTCGAGATAGCCCTCTTTTTCACCTGGCAGCATTGTGTGCGAAGAGTTTGAGAGCTCTGGCCCTTCAACTAGTGTTTCCAGATGTCTGGCAACTTGTCCTGAAAGCTTTTGGACACCAAGAGCAAGACAAAGGGCCACAGCGCCTGGGCCGTGTGTCTGCGATCGGGCCAGTGTTTTGTGGTGATACGGGATGTACCAGCGTGTGCTGCACGATCGATGTTGCACTTTTTTTCTGACCAGGAAATCCCTTTCAGAAACACGGTGACTTCGTGTTTCACACCACATCCTGTTTACTCTCTCTCTTCTTCGTGTCAAAAATTCCAGTGCTAGATAGCGAATAATCCTTCAATTCCTATGTTCCTCCTCTTTCATTAATCTCTACTGAGCCTGCCAAGGATAACATTTATATTATAATAGGTTTTTCTTGATTGTGAATGTTTGCTATACAGAGAGTGATGCTGGACAGCTAATTCCTTCAGACTCAGCAGCAGCTATTTGTTAACAACCTTGAATTGGTGCTGGAACTGATGACCTGGAGGTTACTGATGCTCAGCACTAAAGAGAAATGGGATTTTCTTCTGTTCCCCTCCAAAAAACTCGATTTTGTTATTCTCTTTAAAAGGGAATACAGGTTTTTCATTATTTAAAATATTTTTTTTAGTTTCTGTGTGTGCGTGTACCGTTTTGATCTCTGTTAATACTTGTTTTTGTTTAGACATCTGCCTAAATGTCAGAAAATCTTGAATCAATACCTGGGGCATATTTAAGGAATTTGTTTTATATAGTGAAGTTTTTTACATCTTAAAATAATAAATGCTGTGTAATTGTAACTATTTTTCTACAGTTTTAGAAGAGTGCACGTTTTCCAGTTGAAACATTCACAAGCATCTGGGTTTGTATGGTATTTTCAGCTAAATAGTAACTGCTGACAATGTGGTAGCCACATTTCTGACCTCTTTGCAAGGTTAGAAATGTAAATTCAAATCTGTTTTAGGATGAAGAGAACAAAGATGAAGAGGTATAAGAGCTAAATTAAAGGACTATGCTAGTTTTCTGTATAAAAGTAGGTAGTAACACCCCATGATGTTTCCTGTACTGTGAAGGACTCTTGCTGTTACGTTTTACAATGAATTGTGTGTTGTTCATGTGTTAGATCTTTCCTGACACATCTCCTAACCTGGGATAGAAGCGCTGTTGGTCATAGCAGTGCCTCTTGGTTGAATCTAAAGGAGCTTATGTGGGCTCCTTGGCCCTTGGAGTGTGTTTTGGGAGGGGGCAAACGCTGTCCCAGACCTGTAGATGTGCTGGAAGACTTAGGGAATGTTGAACGGCCTTGAATTGCAGGCTGTACCGATGACCGGGGGTGGTAAGGTTTGTGGTCTCAGGTGTAGGCAGTGAGTAGATGCCTCAATTCAGTGCAAGTTCTGCAGCTGTGAAGCCTTTGATCTTCACAGCGGTTCAATGTGTTGCGTGCTGAGCTCTTAGAAATCTGGAGTTTGTGAAACCTTCCTTATTTCAGTACTGAGTGTTTGAAACTCGGGTGTGGGGCCTGATCCCTTTTGTAAATCTGAGCGGGTTAGTGTTTGTGCCTTAGTTTCCTAGATGAAAGGAGAAGATATTTAATGGGTTATGGAACTGTAAAAACAGAAAAAGGTGTTGCCTGAGGTGGCTCTGTCAGTCAGTAGGACACACATATTTGCACCTCTTCCCTCTTTTGTGATGCATATCTCAACTTCAGCATCATCTTTTCCATATAGTTGGAAAATAAAAGGCTTGTTAAGAAAGGGGATATCAAGCATTCCTATAGTATCCCAAAAGTAATATTCAAGCTTGCCACAAAATATGGCACTGTAATAGCTGTGGGAGGATAAGGGTTGAGAAGCATTTTGATGACTGAATTGTATTTTTAATAAGGCACTGATGTGGCTATACTGTATCTTGAGATAATGCTCTGCTGATTTTTGTGTTTTGAAATAAAATTTTATTATTAAAAGTAATGAAATCCTTTTGTCTGTATCTCAGCCAACCATAATAGAGGATTATGCTGTGCGCTCAACCATTAATGCTGTGATGATCTTGAGAAGATTTTTCAAATATCTCCAAGTCGGCTTTTGACAACAGAATAGCATCACGTAACGGAGAAAAAGTGCTAGATTTCCATTACTGGTTGTTACAAAAATCTTTGAAATTGTGAGTACAGCTCTGTAGGAGAGAAGTACTAATTAGAAAAATCACAGCTATTATCTCCATGCTGGGTAAATAGAACATTCTTTCATAGAGAATAGGGTAAATTAATGTAGTGAGAAAATAATCCAGTGCCTCAAAAGGTGAGAAAAGAAGATTGCAGTTCTTTCCATGGTGTAAGGTACACAGACCATAATGGGGATCCTGTTTTTCTGCAGGGAGCAGTGAAGTAGAAGCTGTCAGGGAAGATGTGTGAACCTCCAAAACGTTGCTTGACAAACAAATGGCTTAAAATGATTTCTGACACTGCACTGTAACATGAACTAGGTGCTGAATGTGGACACATCAGTGCCTGTTTAGATGTGGGAGGCAACAATACTAAGTTAATGAGGACACCGAGGTTAGGCTTAAGTGTTCAGAGCAGGAACACTGAAAGCTTCTCTCCAGGCCTTGAAATCTGAGAAAGTGTACCAGGAGCTCAAAAATGGCATTATTATAGAATAATTTAGGCAGGCTGTAGCTCTGTTACAGTAGAAAAGGTGGGGGTGAGGCAGGGAAGGGGTAAGCTGTAAAGAGCTTTTTAACTAGTACAGCACTGTATGGTCAGTTATATTAGCAACGGAGGGACAGCGATGGCCGTGGCCTGGACATCACCCCCCGGTGCTCCCCTAACTTCTGGGTTCCTGCTGTGGAGTTTCTAATTAAAGGAATTAGAAGTATTTCAGAATTTGTAGAATGAGTATATTTAGAATTTTAATTCTAAACTTAAAATACCTTCACCGTTTTTTGCCTTTCATAGTGTATCTGATTTTTGTAAGCCGCGGAATTTATTTTAGAAGTGGTAACGCTATTTGCAAAGGAAAAAAAAAAAAAATTTAAAAAAAGACATTTTGTTAAATGTGCTGTATTTCAACTGTAGATAACCTCAGCAAAAAAGATAATTTACATTGTATACCTTAAAAAATAATATGAGGTAGTTTGTCCAATCCTTCCGTAGTAACTGAAGTTGAAGTTTCTAAGTAGCTCATTTCTATCTGAATATCAGTTTTCATGTACATAGTTTCGAGACATAGTTTAAGTGATTTTTATGAAAACAGAATTGTAATTGTCTTTGTTATTAAGAACTCCACAGGTTACTTAATCAGACAAGCCAGCACTTGCTCTCAGGTATTGAAGTACCAGTAAGACTGTTTTGGCTTTCCTGAAGCTGTTTTGGGTTGTTTATTTTGAAAAGAATCAGGCATAAAGACTTCAGACACATAAACATGGGAATAAAAGGGAGATGGACCTTTTTTGCCATAAAATCTTTTCTCTTAAGATACAACATGTATTCAGGTAAAGAATCACGCGAACAGCACAAACCTTCGCTCATTCAGGCAGGCAGTTCCCTGCGTGTTGTTTTCTACCTCAAGATCTATTTCTTAGAAGTTCCTATCTCAGCTCCCAGGAAGCGAGGAAGGTTTCCTCTCACAAGTACCTTGAGATCGTCTTTGCTCCAGGTCGTTTCTTCTGGTCTCAGCCGTGATTTGGTGGCCCTGCCTACGAATTGAAGTGGGAAATTAACGTTATAACTTCATCTTTAATGAAAGAGTGAAGGGTGAATGCCTTTAGTGTGTTACAGTTTGATATATCCTACCTTGAATATATAGTCTGGTTTAATTACATTAAAAGGCAAGAATGTGACATAAGCAACAGACAGTTGAGGTTGTTGATTAAATACTACTCTTCTGTGCTTTACTGAAATACCACAGTACTGGAGTCTGATTCTGTGTTTTCCATCTCCCTAAAAGTCATCTTCTATCTTGAAGAAAAATATTATTAGATAGTTAATAGTCCATTAAAATATTGACATCTATTTATTTGTTGTGTGATAACTCAAAAACAATCCAGGCAAATGCTAAAGATGTATGCTGTTCCCAAAAGAATGCTCTACATACTTTTAAAGGCGTATTAACTTTAGCGATGCTTTTCTTCTAATTTCTCAGTGGTGGACTTAATTTTTCAAATAGCAGATTATTTTTTTTTTCTTTTCTTGTGGATACCATAACTGTTCTAGACTGTTAAATATTCTTTCTGTTTGTGCAGATGTCTGTTGAATCTTCAGATATTGAGCATCGTCTTGTCTTGTATCCTCTAATGAGAGGATCAGGAGAATTAGATACAGAGGAAGTGGGCTGGTTTCATTTTTCCTGAATCTGCCAACATTTGCAAGCTTTGAACCAACTTTGTTCTGGCAGTGTCTTTTTTTGTTTAGTTTGGTTTGTCTTTTTTTGTTGTCTTTTTTTGTTTGGTTTGCTTTGTTTTTTTCCTTCAGTTTGTCTGAGGCTAGGAAATAATAGATGGACAATCACATTTATATGTTTCTAAATAAATACTTGGCACTGCAGTGCTCAGTGGGCTGAGCAGGAGTTTGTTTTCCTTTGTTTTCCATCAGAATTAATTTCTGAAGCATCTTCTGTTGTCTGTATGGGTTTGCTTTTAAACTTCTGGAAGTGTGTTGGCCTGTCTCTTGGACAGGAGTGATTTGATGTTATTAGCAGCATTAAACTCATTTAAGTAGCAACTTTCTAGGCAAATCCCTTCATCCTTTTTGATTCTTTCTTAGAGTCATCACTTTTTTAAAAAATGCAAGATCAAACCTATTTTTTAATTAAATATACTGACCTGTGACATTGCTTTTAATTTTTTTTTCTGAGCCTTCAGATAAACCCTAGATGCTGAATTACGTTGCATTTAGACTGTGGCAGATGATGGTGAAGTCCGTCAGTGTTAGAATGGGCCGAAAAGACCACGGAGCCTCCGTTTCATTAGTATTAAATTGAAGTAATGTTTCCAAGTAGTACTCCTACAGTATGTCTCCATGGGATGCTGTGAATAAAGGCAAATTAGCAATGAGAAATATTTAAGCAAAATATTAGTTTATCTAATATGTAAACCATTCTAAATATGAACCCGCCAACAGATAATGCAAGCTGGAATTGTATTTTACAGGTTTAAAATCAAATGTAGTGGACAAAAAGAGATGTAAGCTGCACATCACTTTATATATTTTACGTTTAGAACAGTATTTTTAGTATTTAGATATGCGTCTGTCATTCTTGTGGTGTTGGGATGTTAAGCAGCTTTGTTTTCAGCCTGTGAGTGGCACTGGCACAGCTGAGGAGCTGGTTCAAGAGATTCCTATGCCGAGTGTCTGAGCTTTGGGGTGGAGGGAGAAATTCGGGTAATATTTCTCTTATTTCACATATATCTCAAGTCAGATAAAACGCAAAATGAGAGTTTTAAGGTGTTTCCTTGTCAGTACAAGGCTATCACTGTATTTTTAATCTCCTTTTTGGTGTTTTATTTAGAAGTGGACCATATACCCAGTTCTCTTCCCGCAGGGGTCAGGAAGGTCTTCTTGTTTTCAGTGGGGCCGAACAGGCTGCCCAAAGATTAAATCAAATCGTTTCCCTCGTCTGCCTCAAATCTGATCGCTCGTGTTGTGCGTGCTGGGTTGTTGCCTTTTGTTTTGTTGGGCTTAGTTGGTTTAGATCTCAAGACTTGTTAGGCCTGTGCCGGAGGCTTCCCCTCTCGGGACCTTCCCAGTCCTGCACTCAGTGTCGTGGGGCTCTGGTTTCACTTTGAGCACAACCTGTGCTGTTTGGATGCTTGAAAATACTCTGTGATTTAGTGTGGGTTTTTTAGCAATTTTTCTCTGTATCAGGTGTAGAAGTTGCAAGTGTGTAAGAACAAGGTATTGCACCCGAAAGTATCCTTTACAATTTAAGAGTCCTGGTCTGCTTTTCATGTAGCTGTTCTATGTTTCCCTAGAGCCTGAATAATTGCCCTTACAAAACTTAGAATTAAAAAACAACCAACCTTAGAAATTGCTAAGCTCTAATGAAAATTATTCCAGAAAATAAAGCAGAAAGATGAAAACGTCCTCTTTCCATATGATGATACTTTTTGTATCGAATATTAACTAAACTAAGATGCTTGTTTAAAGTGGTTTTGTCTCTGTATTTCATTCTGTATGGATGCCTAGGAGAGCAAGGTTATTTGAAGAAAACGAGATAATTAAAAAACCTTCCTTGTCTATCCAGTGCTTATTGCAGCTGAATTTGTTTCCGTGTAAAAGTGATCCTTCCATTTGAGTTTGAAATTGAGAAATGCATCTATCGCTTGCGCAAAGTGCAAACCAGATAACTGTGTTGGCCGGTGAGGAAGGTGGTGAGTGCAACATAACCCTATAACATTTTGCAGTTGGAGACCGAAATTCGTATGAAACTATTGGATTGCAGAATGCTGTGGAAATACATTATCACGAGAATAGTACTATAAACAGATAAGTGAAGAGCTGATGAAGCAAAGACTTCATACAAGCTAACAAAAAGGAGTTATAAATCAAGGTTGAGATATTTTAATAACAATTAAGTGCAAAGATCACACATTTTCTTCCAGAAATTTTGCTGGGGAGGTAATAATCTTCTACCAGCCCAACTGATGGAGCTGAAAAAACAGATAATTGTTTGAATAATTTCACTTTCATTGTCGCAAGGATTTTTTTATTACATCGTTACAACAATGACAGATAATGATGGCTCTTCATAGCACAGCTCTAAAAGGACACTTAAATGTTTTATTCAAATTGAATGGACCTTTTCAATGAAAAATACTTTGGGGGAACTGTTTTCCAGATTTGTATGTCAAATTTGTATTGCTTTCTGGCAGTAATCACACCATTGTGCAGTTAACTACGCCAGTAGAAGTAAGAAATCACTGTGGTATATCAGTGAAACGGGAGAAGTGTTTTTGGAACATTATATAGCAACTAATGATAACAAATAACAATGCACCAAGTAATGTGAATGTGTTTCTTCAGTAACTAATCTGACATTTCAGTACAAGTGAGAACTCATGTGGAATTTTAACAAACTTGGAAACGGGCGTACAAAAGGCCAGATAGCCGTAATGTTATTTGCCATGCTTTTAATGTGGTTTTGATATGCGACTTACATGCTGTGTAAGTTCATCTGTTTAAGAGCCATATTTTATAAAAAGGAACCCTAAGGCAGTAATTTGCTTTCAGATTGCTGTGCTTGTGTTTAGGATAAGATTGTGTAAACTGAAGGCATATTTGTAGGGGTTTTTTGAGATAAGAATCTACATTCCAGCGCCTAGTAATTATACAATAAACAATTAACTGTTCTAATAAATACATTGTTTTTATTGAAAGATTAATTTTTGAGGTTGCAGTTGCATTAACTATGACCTGAGAGTTTGTATTTAAAAAAAAAAAAAAGTCGTCATATTCTTTGAGTATTCTGATGCTCATTATCAGTAGAGTTTTGAGATTCCAGGTATTAACACGGTTTTTGAGATACTAAATCTAGAGGTTATTTTGTATCCCAGTGTTAATTTCAGCATCCTCTGTGTTACAAAGTCTTTGTCTAAGTTTGTTCTACAAGTTGCTTTTATCATTCAAAGCATCCCGCCTCCCCTCTACAGTCTTGTGTTTTAGGCTGTCTTGTAGTCTTTGCATATACTGTGCGTTTCTTTTACCAAAAAAGTGTTTATTGCAAGGGAGTGAAGAAATGGAAATGTTCACCAAACAACCGGAACAAGTAGAAATTTCAAATTTATAAAAAGGGGGGGGGGGGAAGGGCAAACTAATTTTTCAATTTCCCAAATTTTCAAGTTGTTAATTTAAAGTCAAGTTCATCTACTTTTTGCTCATGACCTTCTCCTGTGACGATGTGAGAAGAGGAATGAGACACAATTACTTGATGTGATTGGTACCGGTTTTTGTGGGTCTCGCCTCATCTGGAAGGACGTTTGCTGCCAAGGGTGACTTCAGAGTTTGCCTTTCAAACATATATGGAAGTAAAGTCAGCATTGCATACTTTGGTGTAGGTGAATGCTTTAAGAAAACTTGAAAGTAAAACTGAGTAAAACCTGTTACACATGGAAGGTTTTCACAAGATCAGCATTTGTGTTGCTGAAGGTAGCTCTTGCTAACAGTGCATGCGTTACCATGATTCAGTTTAGAAATGTATTTTCGTGTGTAGCACATTTTTATTTTAAAAAAACTGAAGAAAACATCATGTGTCTTAAGTTCTATGTTTTTTTTTCCAGCTGTGCAAGTTTGTTCAAAAAACCAAACCACTTTAAAATTCGTCTCATAAAAAGACTCGCATTTAAATAGACTTTATTACATGCATAATGTTTTATGTGCAGAACACTATTGTAAGTTCTTTTTTTGGTCTGGAAATACTAAACTTTTTAATGCTGTAAATAAAAAAATAACCTACAGTGTCATGCACTCATGCCTGCCAGTTGTCCATAGTGATGATGCAAATAACTAGATTTCAGTGAGCATATAATAGAAATCAGGTGCTGATACGTAGTGTTGAACTGCTCAAAGATCCATCCTCTGCAACAGGGGTGTCAAACTCATCTTCACCGGGGGCCACATCAGCTTCGCGGTTGCCTTCAAAGGGCTGAATGTAATTTTAGGAGTAGGAGTAGTTACATTTACACAGTCCTAAAATGATGAGTTTGACACCCCTGCTCTACAACACAAGCGTGTCGATGTGCTGATTCTGAATTGAGGTCTGGCGATTCCCTAAAAAGTAATTATTGCTGTGAAAGGTGTTAAAGTGCCGGACAGTACAACTGAAAAAACCAGTAGCTGAGGTTCTCTGTTTCGTTTTGTTTTGTTTTTAAAGTGATTTTATTTCATTCTTTAGGTTTGTGTTTTAGTCTGGCACGCTGGCTGTAAGAGCAGTGCTCTGCTATGAGCAGCTGAAATGGAAAATATGTCCCATTAGTGCATCTCAGGCATGGAAGTTAATCTAGAGGCCTAAAATGCGTCCCTTCCAGAGGGGCTCTTGCTGGGTGCCGATGTGTGGGGGTCAGAGCTCTCATCACATCTCCGCTGCCTCCTCTCAGCGTCTTCATGAAAACGAAGCAAACCCGGTAGTGTTGCCAATTTTTATATTGTTTAGTGACTCCTCTAAAAGTTTCCCATGATGTCATGGTTCCTGGCATCGACCGTTCGGTTTTTCCCTGATGCAGAAGCGACTGCCCCCTCATCCCAGGGGATGGGAGAGGGTAAGTCCAGTCTCCCATACAGCAGCCAGCAGGGAGGACTGTGGGTTTCACCGGCTGAGGGTTTTTGGCATCTGTTTACAATTAAATTTTGAACTTAAAGCAATCTCATGTGCACTGAAGTAAGTAGCAGCTACCTATAAACTTAATGTCCAAAAGGCAAGAAGAGAGGAAGATAAATGGTTACTCAGTCGTGCTGGCTTTCATGTTTTCCATTTGACAGGTGCTGTGCAGAGCTGAATCTCTGGAAGCTTGAAAGCTTTGGGATTTCGTTTTGCTTCCCCCTCCTTTTTCTGCTTTTTAAGTTGGAAATCGTTAGCACTTTTTGGCTAAGTAACATCATGTTGCTTGATGTTTAGATCTCATGTCTTTTATTTTCTGCATTGTTGCTTTTGCGTGGGCCTCGACACTGTGTATTTTCAGTTTGCTTCCATTAAGCCTGATTAAAACATCATGTTAATTTAGGTGACTCATTTCAAAACGTTAAATAAAAACTGTGGATCATTAACTTATATTTTAATGCTATGGGATCTGAAGACTGAGATTTGTCACTTGCTAGTGGTTTCGCTGTCAATATTTTTAGAATTGCACAAAAATTAACAAAATATTTAAAAAACTATTGCTCCCACAGCTTCCTAGTCATTCCAGCTTTTGTATTAGATGTGGTCCTGTAAGTTTTAGTGAAATAAGAAATTGAAAGGTTAAAGTGGGCATGTATTTCTAGTCATCTGCTCTGCAGATTTTACATCGGTAAATCATTACAAAAAGTGTCCATCCGGTGTTTCTTACAGTTGAACTGGAACGACTTTTGTCTTTCTGACCTAGTTCTTTGTAGACTTTTCTGTGATCAACTTTGATTTTTGTAAGGGTGGGTTTTTTGGACTCTTTAGCTTGTTAGCTTTTGTAGTGCTTTTTTTTAGCTGCTCAACATTTATAGTGATGTCCTAGCACAGCCACATCTGTCAGACCTTGGGCTTGCATTCCTTTTTTATTTCTGCAAATTTCTGGCATGTGGTTGGGATTTCATCATTGTGCTTTGTTTCCATAGCTGTATATTTTTGTTAATGATGTTTAATTTCTCCCTTAGCTTAAGCTATGGAGGAGGACATTCGTCACATTCAGAAACAGATCTTCACAGACAGACATACACAGCTTCTCATCAGCTTCCTGGATACTCTGCTACACACCATCCTACTGGTAACTGTTCATATAATGAGATTATAGTTTAAATAGCTAAAGAAAAAAAAATAAAACCAACACACAACAACAACAACAAACCAACCACAAACCAAATACCGCAAATCCACACAACAAACAAAAACCAAACCCCAAACCTGTTATAAAATTTAGATTCAAGTTGAATTTTGTGGTTGGAGGAAGTTTATAATGCAGGTGGTGGCAAATGGTATGAGAAAAGCTGAGTTTGTAGTAGAAACTTAACAATCAGTTGTTAGCTTTTACGAAAATGTCGTAAGTAAAAAGGGACATGTAAGAGGAGGGTTATGCTCAGTAACTTATTGGTAGTTCTTACAGAAACTGCATGTATTCTTTAAAATACAGCGTTTCAGGATTTGACGTATGCATAAGGGCCAACTGTTAAGCATGCCTCAAAGCCAGCTGCGGAAGTCGTGCCAATTCTTTCAGACTACAGCAAATAGCATAACCAATGCAAATTGCAACACAATGTTGCCTAGTACGTGTGCAAACTAAGACACAACGCTGGGGGAAAGTTAAAATTTACTTTAAATATAGTAGCAGGTTAGGCGATGTTACACCTCCATCAGATCTGTCTGTGATCTTGATGATGTCCCGTTTCTATGTCAGGAGAAAACAGGGCGTGAGCTCTTCATGCTCGCTTTGCAACCCAGTTTCTGAGGAAGAACACTTGAGTCCGTGTTCTGGCCGGAATCCGCGGTGCCCTGGCCGGGTCCTCGGTCGGGATGATGAAGGGTCAGAACTGCAGAGGACGTTTCAGGGTGCAGACCCAGTCGTCTTGATATAATCTCATTTATCCAAAACTCCGGATCTCTCCGGTGTTTCCCATCAAGCCCCTGGCCATCAAAAGGTGTGAGCAACAGGGAGCACAGACAGTGTTTGAAACAGGGAATGCAAACAAAACCTCTTTTCTTGCACTAGTGTTGCAGAAAAGTCCAACTATAAGCTGCCCAAAGGGGGAAGAGGCTCATACAGAGAAGCTGAACCCATTTCAGAAGGAATTCTGGTTTTTTTTAAACAGTTCATGTAAAAACTGGAACAGTGAATTTTCAGATGAAGGGAGAATGTTATTGTTTGTCTTAAATGTTGTTTTTAAGTATCATATTTGACATAAATTTAATAATAGATATAAAAATGTATACTTAAGTTCCAGTTTACAATTGCAACACTGCCAAACAGTTAAACACTGGAAAATCAATGTACTTTAATGATATTGCCAATGTTTCGTAGGTTATTTTTAGTGAATTGTGAATATATATCCTTGTTTTTTGATTGAGTTTCTTGTAAGTTCATCTGAATTCTCTGTTTTGTTTCATTTCCCTCCACCTTTGTTTAGGTCTTTCAGGAATATTTGATACCAGTATGCACAGTGCTGGAAGTAACACTAAGGAAACTTCTTCAGTTATGAATTTTCTCTCTGCTATTGAGTCTCGTACTGCTCAGGCAGTCTCTTCAGGATCTACCCTTTTACCGCAATTCAGGGCTCCTTCCTGGCAGACAGGTGAAGAATTTCTCTTGAAATAAAATTTTGTCATGATTATATTGAATGTTTGAGAGAATTTGAAGCAGAAATATCCTGGCTGGCTGAAAAGGCTATGTGTCTTCTACCTTTTTTCTATCTTGGTATTAAAGAAAATCTCAAAATCAATGAAATTATATTAGCAGAAGAATTATATTAGAAGAAGAATTATATGAGCAGAAGTTCTAATCGTTTATAAGGAATTTAGATGTATAGGATATTATTTTGTCTAATGAGTCAAATTTATTCTCCAACGTTCTTTGGAATTACTCTCACTAACACCGTAAGCATATTCAGGTAGACTAGCTGTACAATCTAGCAGAACTTTCATTCTCGAACTCTGTTCCCTATCATAATTCTTCTTCTGTGATATTACTAGTAAAAATCTGCGGATAATTTCAGCCCCTTTGCACACAGAAGTAATGAGCAAGGTTTTCTCAAAAAGCAGGTCTGAGGTGCATGTTGCATAGAAATAAGCGATCTAATTTACAAATAAATATGCTGTGGTTTTTTGGCAGACTGACTGCCTGCTGTAAACCTTCCCCATCTGTCAAGCCTTCTGTGCAGAGCAGGAAACTTTGCATATTTTGAGCTTGCTGTAGGCAGCCACGCTGAGATCAGTTTTGATGCTGCATCTGTGGGGATCTTCAAGTTATGCTTAATCTTAGAGATTATGCAGCTGTGCAGTGAATGAGATCTATTCCCTGATCGAACAGAAAATGTTTGACTGTTTATTTGTTTTTTTTCCCTTTGGTGGGATGGTTTTCCACTGTACCAGCAAGGTGATCTATATCTCGGTGCTGCTATATGATCGCCGGTTCTGATTTAGGGGAGGAGCATGAAGTAGGAAGAAGGAAGAGCTGAACAATCCTTGTGTTGTCAGTTTGCATGTGGTATGTTGAGTGTAATGTGCGGCTGCATTTTGTGAAGAGCTACTCAACAAGTTGAGAGAATGTGGCATTTTTTATTCACCATGGACAAAAGCAGATATGTGGGAGCACAGATGAAGACATGCACTGTTAGTCTGTCAAATAATCAATATAAATCAGCGGTGTTGAGGGTTGTGATGACCCATCCTCACATCAGATTGTCAGCTGGGAGGAAATCTTTTTTCTCGTTTCTTCCTAGCATTCTGTCTATTGCAGCCTGCCTAACAGTGGATTGTGAAGAATGAGGAGACATGTGGGTCGGGTTTATGTTGATATCCATGATTGAGAGACTTCTCAGTACTCTTTGCTAGGAACTCATCAGTAAGCCCATTTCCAATATTACCAGTTCTATGAGCTTTCAGTTCTCCTTTAATACTTTTGCTGCTTTTTTGTACCCCTCAGTCCTCCCAGTTCTTTTTTGAGGCTTTGTCTTTTAAAACTTTTTGATGAGGGAAAACAAGCGCTTGTTGCTCTTCAAAGTGACCTTTCTTTAGAATGGTGTTTGAGTTTTTCTCCAAACCCTGCAACTGCTGATTTTTTGGGAGAACAGAGGAACGGTGTGTTTATTATATTGTCCCACCAAGTTTTCCTTCGATTTGTGGATTGTATTATCAGTGTTCTGATTTCTTAGGGTAGTGGGGGTTGTCTGTGTGCACAACTTACTACCTTTGGCATAACTTTTGTCCTTTCCTCCGCAAAAGTGAAATTTAACACCCAGCAGTTCTGCCATAGTAGTGCTTCTGTGGCTGGCTCTTGTCTGGTTTAAGAAATTACCTACATAGTAGGAAAGGCTTTAATTTATGGAAGAGAAGGGAAAAACACAGGTTAGATGAGAAATGAACATCTGCAGTTGAAATAAGTATAAATAAGTTAAAATAAGTATAAATTCTTCCCATTCTTTGATGCTTCTGGATGCCCCTAGTTTTGTGTTAGTGGTAGGGATCCGTAAAAGAGAACCCAGTTGTACGTGATGTTGCAGTTTTTTAGAATGGAGATTTGGGGAAGGCTCATTAAAACACTGCTTATGCTTTCGTACTCAGAAAGACCTTATTGTTGGCTAATGAAAAATACCTTGGCATTCCTTCAGTATCAAATCTCTTCATATCAGTTTGTCTTGAACTGAAAAGGAGAAACAAAGACTTTCTTTCGCAGCTTCATCTGAAACTTCTAAAGCAATTGCATTATTAAGTTGCAATCAGTTTAAGAGGACTTGATATATTTTAAATGATTTTTTTTTTACAGAAGTATTTGTTTCAAAACAAGCTTGCTTTATTTATTTCTTTTTCTTAAATGGTCCGAAGCTAACAGCTATGTTAAGTACTAAAGAACAACTAGAAGAGGTCAAATTATACCATTGATTTTATTTTTTCCTGATTTGCATACCCTTTTAAATTTGCCAGTGGAAATTGTTTCCTTTACAGATTCCTTTACAAGAAGTTTAAGCCTCTCTGAGAATAAGCTTGCCTTCTTCACTTCCCTTCATAGGCTTTGGAAATAGTGCACAAACTTCACCAGTACCTACAAGTCCTGGGGTAAAAAGCCCTGAACGATACGGATTGCTGCTGTGAGCCCCAAGGCTGGCGAAGGAATTTCACACTCCTGTTTCAGTTAGAGCAGTGTGTTCTGTTGAGAAATCTTGTATAAACCCGTATGTCATACTGATGTCCGGATGCAAATAAGTAATATCATACCTTTTGGTTGCATAGTTGCTGTCTGTGGATATTTTGGACACTCAGTTTAGAAAGCGTACAGATCGTATTTATTCTTTGTATTGGAAGTCGAAGCCCTCCTTTAAAAAACAAATATTGCAAAGTGTATAGGCTGTTAGCTATTTCACTGTAAACTCTCGACTGTTTCACATAAAGTGAGTTGTAAAAGTCTTGGTGAGGGTAAATGCAGGAGGTGGAATTGCTCCTTTAACTGTGCATGTATTTCAATTGGTAAGGTGTAATTTTGCCTTTGTACTTTATATTAGAGGTGTCAAGGGCTTTTGATCAGTTCTCCTCTACTATAAACTAATAAACTAATAAAAACTAATAAAGAGCCTACAGTTTCAAAGCAGAATTAATCTCTACAATTTTTTTATCCACAAGTTGCATCTTAAGGATATGTTTTTTCGCCTTGGCAATTCACTGTAGGTGTATAGAATTTGGAATTCTTAGAAAACCTGCACTTCCAGTTTGAAAATTACCCACAATAAGTGCCTCTCTTTATATGTTTTGTGTTGAAAAGGGTGCTGATTCTAAAGAAGGTTATATTTGTAAATGCTGCAAGATCTTACTATTAAATGAGGTGTAGAAATGCGGAGTGTTGTAACTCGTAAAGCTCCTTTATGCTCTTTATCCCTTCTTGTTTTGTTTTTGTTTTTTCCAGGTATGCATTCCTCAACAGCCACAGAACTATTTGTTACTGGAGCTTTGCCAACCTCTGGAACATTTCCACCAACATCTGCTTTATCAGCATATCAGCATCCCAACACTTTCAGCAGTAGAAACTTTGCTACTACCCCTTCTCTTACTCTTCAAGATACGACTTTCAGTGCTACGTCAAATGGTCTCTTAACTACCCACGATCCTTTGTTACAGATTAAAACGTCGCAAGGGACTGTTCCAACTGCTTTGACATTTGAGCGTCTGGGCAGTTCTGTTCTAAGTACTAGCGTACCACCGCAGTCATCAACATATCGTTCTGCTCAAGAATCTGCGCCCCATCTCTTGCAACCTCAATTTAGTTTGTTGCCTTCAACCCTTGGAGGAGCTCAGCAGGTTTCTCAGGCATATAGCACGTCTGTCTTTACCGGTCCCACTGCTTCTATTGATAGAGCACTTCAGCGAGAATGTAGTGTTATTAAACACCATCAGCGGCCTTCAAGTACTCAGTCTGTTCAGGCTCAACTGACTGTTTCACAGCATTCCTTACACAGCTATTTAACGAGTACAAGTGGAGTTAATTTTCAGGATACATCCAGGCACTCGGCGTTGTCCTGCAGTCCGGTTGGAGATGTTACTCAGGTGAGCAATGGAGGACCACAGCAGAAGACTTCTCAAGTCACGGTGGAACTTGCTCAGTCGTACACATCTGCAATTCCATCGCCTGGTTTTCCATCTGCTTCCACGGCAAAAGTGAAGAACTGTTCCACGAAGCAGCCTCCAAGGTCAGCCAAGACCCCCAAACCTCAGAGTGTAGCTCCTGCTGTGCAGACACAAAGTTATGCCAAAACTGCACAAAACCAGAGTTCTGTCATTACAGGCCAAGCACAGATCTATTCTACAGCACAGCTCCCAAGCCTCTTGTCGGTCAGCCAGTCCCAAAATTATATTTCGTCCCAGGCTCAGAATGTGCCACCTGTCAGTCACTCACAGGATTTCTCCTCTAGCAAGGCTGAGAAGCTGCCCTCCCTATATAAAACGTTGACTTTTTCTGGGCAATCGCAAGCTATTACTTCTGATAGTCAAACTCTAAGTTACTCCTCAGAGGAACAGGTATTGACTTCAGTTCCAAATGAGAACTACTCTGGGCAAACGAGGGAGCTTTCTTCCGTCAGCCAGTCTCAGAGCTACTCTTCTAGTCACTCTCAGGGTTTATCTCCAGTTAGCCAATCCCAAGTTAGTTTTTCATCTCAATCGCAAGTTTTATCAGCTGTTAGTCCTTCAGAGAGCTATTCTTCAGGGCAGTCTTTAACATTAACATCGCCTTCTCTTTCCTTTAATGCCTCTCCTCGGATACAGACTCTTCCAGCCTCAAGTCCTAATCAGAGCTATATTTCTTTACATTCTTCTCAGAACTCTCAGTCACAAGAATCCTCTTCTCCGCAGTCTCAAAAGTTTTTGCCATCTGTCCAGTCTCCTCCTTTCGCATCCCCGGCCCATTCACAGACACTGCAGAACAACCGGCCTTCCTCAGAAACAAAGTCCTATGTTAAAAGGAAGTCTGACTCGAACTTGTATGCCTCCTCGAAACAAGAGGAGGAATTATCGATGCAGGATATGCAGGCATTGCAACAGCAAGCTTCCCTTGAATCTTCCACTCAAAGGCTAACCGATGAGGAAATCGGTGCTCAGGACGCATCCTATAGGGTCTCGAAAGCAGACGACAGATACTCTCAAAGTGTCATCAGAAGTAATTCTTGTCTTGAAGATCAAGTTGTTGGACTTACTCTTCAAGGAACAAAAAAGGATGAAAGAATGGTTAATTCTGTGGAACAGCTATCCCAACACATTGGCCATATCACTAGCCTAAGCCATGATATTAAAAAGACAGCTAATTTAATGCAAACAACACAAATAACTGTGACCGCTAAAGAACTAAACCAGCAACATTCTCTTATGCATAAGGTACATGAAAATAAAGCTCAAGAACAGCAAGGCCAGGTCATTAGTGCGCCATCGCAAGTTCAAGCTCATGCTTTAAGACATGGTCATCAGCTGTGCTTGCCCAGTGCACAGGTGCTTCTGGAGTCAGCCTGTGACTTGCAGATTCTTCATCAGTCAATACTGCAGTCGGGTTTAGGACAAGCAAAGGCATCACCGCAAGTGCAAAGAATACAGAGTCCTCAACAGGTGACACATCCCTTCCTTCAGATGGATGGTCATATTATTCAAAGTAATGGGGGTCATTCTCAGCAACAGCTTCACACTCAGAATTCAGAAGTAATGAAAATGGACATTTCTGAGCCCTCAAAACCACTACAGCAACATTTGACAACAAAAGATCATTTTACTCAGACAAATCAACACGATTCGAAAAGTCAGTTTGTTTCTCTTAGTTCAATATGTTTCCCAGAATCTATACTTCTCAGTGATGAGAGGAATATATTATCCAACGTAGATGACATCTTAGCAGCAACAGCAGCAGCCTGTGGAGTGACACCATCTGATTTTGCCAAATCAGCTTCTAATGAAGAGGAAATTCAGTCTGTTGAAAATAGCGAGGAGCCTAAAACGCAGTTCCGATCGATGGACGTAAGGCACGTGTCTTCTGGTTTCAGTGCCTCACCTGCTGTAGTTGGAAAGCCAGCAAGCATAAGTAATATTTCCCTGAATGGAGGCCAAATCACTATAAATCTTACAGCAGTGTCAACAATACAGACAAAAATGGTGAACCTCGATCAACAACACGTTGAAACTTCTGATCAAAATGTACCAACGAGAATGACCTCACCCACCCTTGGCCCTGGTCAAGAAGAGCAAGAGGCTGTTCCACTGAAGAAACAATCTAGCGTCAGTCATGAGTCTGAAGAAGATAATGAGGCTTCTGCTGATGGTACCCGGAACGCAAGAGACACAGAATTTGTTTCGAGCGGTAAGAGTCTGAGTGAAGAAAGTGCTGCTTCAGAGAACGATTTTAATATGGGTGGTGATGATGGTACAGTAGCAGGTAACCAGTCAAAGGGTCCGTTGCAGCCACTCCCTGTGCCCCAAAGTGGAGATGGAACCATTAGTAGAACTGAAGAAGAATGCCAGGATTTAACTCAAGGGAACCTTCAGAAGAAAAAAAGCAAAGGAAAAAGCCAGAACAAAAATGCTGCAGAAGATGACGGTGCAATTCAGAAACAGGTAAAAAGAAGTGGGCAGTGTAAGCGTCAAAATTCAAGAGGAAGTGACTCCTGTGTCACATACTCTTCTCCTGTTTCTGAAAGTTGTTACGATACTTACCAGCATCAGGAAAGAATGAGGCAAAAAATTAAAGAAGTTGAAGAAAAACAGCCTGAAGTCAAAACAGGATTTATCGCCTCTTTTTTAGACTTTCTGAAGTCTGGGCCTCGGCAACAGTTTTCAGCTCCAGCTGTACGGATGCCAAACAGGACTAGGCGGCCCGTTACCCAAATAGTTCGCGCCCCTTGCCTGCAGTCCTCTGCAAAGCCTCAGCCGGCAGCGCCGGCACCTGTACCTGCTGAGGTTAGTGGCGAAAGCCCAACCAAAAAAGTCGATGAAGAACTTAAGAAAAATTTAGAAACGTTGCCTTCATTTTCTTCTGATGAAGACGATTCTGTGGGGGGTAACCACGATCTTCAGAAGAGCATCTCTACTGCGTTGTCAGCCCTGGATGATACGTCCGACAGAAAGAACAAAGCAGGTAAAACGGTTATTACGGGTGCATATGTTGGAGATTGCTGATGGGAAAAAATACAGGCTAATTTTAGCTGTCTTTAGTTCAGGTAAAGGTTTTGACTGGTTTAGGTTTTAATCACAGCTATAATTAAGAGTTCTGTGCAAAAAGGTGTGTTGACTGTGAGCTAAGCTACTGTTTTCCGCAATTAGAAAAATACATAGATAAACTTTTTCATGCTACTTAAGTAGGACTCTTCTAATGTCGAAACATTTTTATAGCCCAGAATTGGAATAATGTGTCTGTTCTCTTCTTTGGCTTAGACTACCAAGTATGATTTTCATCTGGAAACCTCAACAAACCATAATGTCAGAGGTTTTAAATATATTCTTAAAAAAATTCTAGCAAGAGGACGTTAATAATCGCCATCAGCAGAGGTTAAGTTGTTCTTATGTAAACATGCACTTTCTATGATGATAGAATTGCGCAGGGTGTATTTACAAAAATGATTTTGCACTTGTAAACTGAGCACTGCTTTGGCTGGTCTTGTGCAAGGTGGGGTCATTGGACTTTGATTACAGCCACATTAATCAGGGCTGTCATAGCTTGGTGTCGATGCATTGCACAAAAAATAACAGAATCTGGGAAGGGTTTTGGGCAGGGAGCAGCAATCACGGGTCACACGCATCTCAGTTTCACTCGTATCACATCTGTGCTGTACCTTACATTGTGAGTGTTCATACCTTTTAATTGATGCTGCTTTGAAGTATTTTGAACATACAGCGTATTTTTGCCTAGATAGACCCTTTTCGGTGAAATTTGTTTTCTTCTGGTAAGCAATTTAAACCTATTCAGATGATCACATAATTGTACTAATTCAAGAGAAATGCCTTTACCTTCCAAAATAATCACAGGGAGAAAATGAAACATTTCTTAAACGCTTCTCAGGACCTACAACCCATAGGCTGGTTCTTAACAAAATACAAAGAAGTAATTTTTTCTCTTCTTAGATTAAAGGAGAGAGGGAGCGTTTTTTTTCCTCTAGGGGTGACATGATTTACTTAAAAATACATAGTACAGTTGAACTTAAATTGTAACAATCAGACCTAAAATACCAGAAGAAGATTGCAGAATACATGGTATCTTAAACAATACCTCATCTTAATTACTGTTCTGTTTTCTTCTGTGGATATTTCTATTATGTTAAGTTCTTGTATTTTGGAAAGTCTGTTACAGAAGATGAAATTCCTCATGTTTCTTTCAGCATATGTGTTTTAGACAAGAAAGCAGTGACCTTTTTCCCCCCAGAAAGCCAAAATATGGACAATGCCACCGTTTGAGCCTCTCGCTGAAGTTCTTTAACTTTAGTAAGCCACGTTCTGGGTACAACTTCCTAAGGAAGTATTTCATAGGGTTTTTTTGTTGGATGGCCATTTCCATTAGTGTTTTATTTGCAGTGATTTCTTTCACAATATTATTGTATCTTCTTTATTAGTCATAAGGCTGTAATGTTTATACCACGAGTTTCTTGAATTCACCTTCCTGTTTATTGTATCCCAGACTGTTTGTACATCATACAAGATCCGTAGTAACGACTTTTGTATATTTTCTAGTAATTCCTTCTCCTGTCTGTTTTTGCATATAAGTATGGAAAGACAAATATTAAAACATAGTCTTCTGTTGGTAGCATTAAGTAGGATGTGTGCAATTACCTGCTGTTCTGAGGAATGTGTACATTTGGGGAACTGAAATGCTCTGTCTAATTAAAGCTGTCATAGCTTTCACTGAACAAAGAAATACACCGTGTTTGCGACAATGTGGTATTATATAGCCAAAAGAACAAATTTCATGGCTTAGCAGTCTTCCTGACTTGATTTAATGAATCTTCATGTATCTGGCATACAGCTTTTGTATCAATACATTAATTTGCTATTCAAATCGTTTGTATGTATCATGTCTATTAAAATACATGTCACGTTATCTTTTTTCTATTCTTTTAAGTGAAAAAGACGACAATAACAGTGATTTTACAGTTCTGTTACAATGGTTATCTTCTCAAGTCTGAAGCCAGCTTCCGAAGTGATGTTAGTAATTATGCTATAGCTAAGATGACTTGATTTCATTTAGATCGGCAAGTCAGTGTTGAAACTAATGTATTGAAAAAGTATGAAGTAATATCTAAAAATTTTTTTCAGATTGGAAAGAATAATAATGTGGCAAGGTGGGAGTTTCCTTTGACTTTGGGGCATAGAGGAGAAGAAGAATGGTCTTTATTTTAATCATTGGTTCTCATTGCTCACCTCTGTTAATGTTAAAATTTACTAGGATATTGCCAAAGTTTTAATCTGGAACTTCCAGTTACATTATTACTAGATAGAAATGATAAATGTCCAAAAGTGATACAGCAAATGTTTTCATATTTCATGCGTATTTATCTCTCCTGAATCCAATTGAAAGAGACTTTACTTAGCAGCAGATTGGAAACAAGATTCAGTGTCGTAACCTTTGCTGTTGTATTTGCTTAGTCACACCAAGTACGACAGTATTTCCTGTTCATCATGTCTGGAACCATCAAACTGTTTTCTAAAGCATTCCTCTTTGTTATTTCTAGATGCTAACAGATGCACCGGTTTAATAGAAACAGGGGTACACTAGCTACAATACTTTGGTTTTGTTTAAGGTTTAGTTGTGGCCAAGATAGTGCTCTATGTTAACAAGTAGAATAGTTGTTTTTAATATGTATTGTAACAGAAAAGGAGAAGAATCAATCTCGTTCCTGTTACGTTGCTAATCCTTGATAATTTGTTTAACTAAAATTTGGGTGTTTTTTTCTTCAGAAGCTGAAAAAGCGGCAGGTGTTGCTGCCGCTGTCACAAAGCAGGAATCTCCGCAGACAAGTGCTCCTGCGGTCGGCGTGCCGGAGAAAACCCATCCCACTGAGCCCTTGAAAGCACCGCAGCAGGACGCTGGGACTTCAGACCCCTTGGCGAAAACACAGGCGGCTGTGGCGATAGAAGGGTGTACTGACGAGGAGAACACGGACAGCGGAGGAGAGGGCATGTACAGAGAACGTGATGAGTTTGTGGTGAAGATCGAAGACATAGAGACGCTAAAGGTAATCTGAATACTTGCTGTGAAAAAGAAAAACATAATCACAATAAGTCCTGCGTATGAATTGAGCCTCAACAAACTACCAAAAGGGGACAGGCTGCAGATTACTTTTTGGTTTCTATTCTCATATTCCCTGGCTGCTGCCAAAATGCCTTAAAGGCGTCTTTCTAGTGCAGATTATGAATGTTTTGTATGTACGTGACCCATTTTATACTACACACATAATAGAGAGGGTTTTGTTTGCTTCGTTTTTGTTGTTTGCTTTGTTGGTTTGTTTGCTTTTAAGGTAGTAGTACGCTTGCAAGTGTAAGGTGTTGAAGAAATAACTTTTGGACTTCTGCAGAAGATCTTGAAGTTGTCTTTTTTTGGTTTTGGAAGAGGTTCTGGGTGCTATTCCAACAAGAAATGGAATGTGCAGCTCTTCACAGGAGTCCCTGTGAAGGGAATGTCCTTGTTGTCTTTGTCTTCTTGTTTTGTTCTGTTTTCATTGCTTCTCCATTTTAAGTTATTCTGCATGTTTACCTTTCCTTTTGTTGCTGTTGTAGCCAGCAATATTCTTATCATTAATTTCTAATACTTTTGATTACTTGTCTGTGTTCATCTTGTTGAGCTCAAGTTTTAAATTAATTCATGTACTTTTGTCACGTAAGACAAATGTTATCAGTTTTAAAATATTCCCTTGTCTGATTAAGTTTTGTTATGAGATATTTTGGATTTTAAGCTTTGTGCTGTTTATTTCAATACATGATTGTGCATTTTCCAAAAAGAGAGTTTTTGAGTTAGCTTGAGTGTGGGATATATAGAGAATTCTCATTAAAGCTAATAAATACAGATTTGTTTTTAACGTAGGTTATTTATCAAACCATGTGAAGGAGAATAAGTATATTTTTTTGGTAGTTAAGTTGAGCTGAAAGTGTAAAGCCTGGTACAACAATTCATACTGAACTGTCTCTTCACATTAGTGCAGGCATCATGCTCTAATGTACCTGGGCCTCTGCTACAGAACCTCTAGGCACCTGAAAGCTTTTTACTACTTGTGATACTTGCATTTTTGTTTTAAAAATATTTCACAGAGCAAAAGAATAAAAAATTGGAAAAATGTTCTGTCGTTTCAAAGAATAAAATTCTGTGGCTCAGTTGCATGGTACACCAGTTAAGACACCACACCATAGGCGGAGCTGGTTGGCATAACTTCATCACTGTGAAAGTAACATTTGTAGATTGTATTATACTTACTGTAGTTCCTGTCATACTGTTTTGATGCAAATAGCATGTAATGACTAATGATGTGGAATTTTGAAAGACTCACTCCCATTTTATACCTGGGTAACTTGCTTAAAAAAATCTAATTCTCCAACACACTTCTGGGAGAAAAATAAGCACCGTTTTTAGCAAATAATTTTATGTTTTTCCAGGTTGCTTTGCAAACAGGAAAAGAGCCTCCAGCTATTTGGAAAGTACAGAAGGCTTTATTGCAAAAGTTTGTTCCTGAAGTACGAGATGGACAGAGGGAGTTTGCTGCTACTAACAGTGTGAGTCTTAAAAATTCTTGTGAAGCCTCTTGGGAACTGATTTCCTTAATGGAAGTCTAAGAAACAAAATAAAATGTGATTCTGACGTACATTCTTAGCAAGCATCCGTAAAGGCAAGGGGGGGACATATTTATTTCCTCCTACTCTAAAATTCTCCTGTTCATTGGCAGATTCTTTGCTTTGCAGCATTGGCTCTTTGGTATCATTCAGGCTGCTTAAAGGAACAAGTTTTCACAACCAGAACAGAGTGAGTGGAAGCAGGATTGTGAGCCAACTGCTTTCCATAACGAGAGGGGTACAGATGGGACAATTTCACCAGGCAGATAATGCTCTTGGGGTAACACATGCAGAGGATTAAATAAAGGGAGAAAATGAGGACTGAAGTGCCTATTGCCTTGTTTTCTCAATTTAAATATCATGTGGAAATCCATCAGTGAATTTATCTTCACTTGTAAATGCTGTAGGATGCCTAATCTTTGTATGTAAACAGATTGGCTTTAAACTTTCTTTCTTTACTATTTAAATTTTTAGTTGTTAAACTGAATATTTTTTCATAACAGAAACACTTGTGTATTAAATTTTTTTTTTTAGTATCTTGGGTACTTTGGCGATGCAAAAACAAAATACAAAAGAGTGTACGTGAAGTTTATTGAAAATGCAAACAAAAAGGAATACGTCAGAGTATGTTCAAAAAAACCACGGAGCAAGCCTGTACAGTCAGCAAGGTATTTTATTCCAATTTGCTTTTCATTTTGCCATGTTGTTTTCATATGAAAAAACCACCTGTTTTAATGAACAAGATTTATGATTCAGTATTATGGTAATTCAGCTTTAAGTTGGAAACTGAGAACTGTGTGTTTTGCTTTAAGAAATGAGATATAAATTACTGTCATATCGTGATTTCTCTACCTTGAATCTGTGGATTGCAATGCTAATTCATTTTAGAGGTGTTAGGCCTCCATGTGCTACGTCTTTCTCTCATCTTTTACCCTGTTAGTCAGCGTAATGATAGAAGCCTACAGGTATAATGATTTTAATTTTTTTTGTGTTCTTTTCTCCTATGCCACGGACTTTGCGCCCCAGTTATGTTTTTCTGCGTTGTTTTAATGACCGTCCTGTCCCAGGAAGCTGGAAGTACCAATGCTTCCCTCTCAATCCTGGCAAGTTTTAATTAACAAAAAGTTCATTGTTGAAGCTGGTTGTCGCAAGGATGTTTTTCCTTCTTTTTTATGACCTTGCACACTGATGGTATTGTATTTTTGCTTACTACACCTGCCCTATTCCCTTCTCCTCACCCCCAAAAAGCGTTATCACTTTGAGTCATCCCATCTAACTTAAAATGCTTTAAAATCAGTATTTCCTCTAGTACTACTTTTAAACCACCACCAAGGATAAATAAAGCCTAAGCAAATCTGTCACTCTGGAGAACCATGTAAAGAATGCAGGGCAAACATGGTATGGTTTTGATTATTCTGGTATATATAGGACTGGTCCTGTGAAACGTTGTGACCGTCAGTGTCTCTCACACAGGTACACGGGCTGTCTCTGAGGTTTCTTCTGTCACCATCCTTCTCATAAGGGTTTCACTGTTTTGCTGTTGCATTTTCTGTTGACCTTCGATCGTGCTTTTGGAAAAGATTATGGATGCTGTACTGTACAATCTCTGTCATGCTTTAATGCTTAGTTTATCTTCTCACAGCTTCAAGTGTTATCTGAAGGTTTCCTCTCTGGATTTTCAATAATTATAATTTGCTGCAGATAGGTTTTCTTTATCAGATGCTAGTAAACAGTAAATAAAAAAAATATGATGCTCTTCATTCAAGAAATGACGGGGGTTTTAAGTCTAGTTTGCTCTCAAAGAAAGCAATACCATCAGTTAATCAATTTTATAAAATAACCATGATCTACTTAGAGCTAGCTAGGATTTTGATGCTCCTTTTTGTTCTTGGGCTACAGAAGGCTGTTCCAGAACCTGTTCTTCCAAAGCACCGAAACAATCCCATCTTTTAACAAACCATGATCATGATTAGCTTGTATCCACATGTTCTGCTCTCAGGACTGGTTTTGGCATTGATTTCTCTTTCCCTGGTGTTTTTACTGCATGATGTATCTCTGGAGAGCAGTAAGATTCCACCTCTGTCTTCACTAAGCTGGATTAATCAAGGTCTTCCAACTTCCTCGTCTAAGGCAGGCTTTCCATTCCTCACATCGTTCGAGTATCTATTGTCTCACTCCATTTTGGTTTGAAATATTCGTCTCTGACAGATGACTAAAATTATTCTCAGTGTTCCAGAAGATACTAACAGTGTTTCTACTGTACATTTAATTGCTTTCCCATTTGAACTTTCCCATTTGGACAATAAAAAAAACTTGCCTGGCACATCCCCGAACTGTGTTCCCTGCCATGTTCTCAAAACTGTAGTTCATTATTAGCACTAAAATACATACCTTTGCATTTGTGATATTAAGTTTTGTGTTTGTTTTCCTGTTTGGAGTGATGGGAAGAGAGAGGAGTTGTCTGGTTTCTTATTCCAGTCCTCAAGATTCAGCATTTCCTGCATTTTTACCCGGATGATATCGTCTCCCATCTTTGTATGGATACCATGTCCCAAATTCACTTTGTCAGCGATTGATTGATTATTAGTATTTGTTCAAGTCTGACAAGTCCATTTTTTTAATTAAGTAATCAATTGTAATATTAGCTCCAATTCCATATATCTCATAAATTGTACTAACATTGGACAATTGAAACTTTTTTTGTGCCTGTTTATCGAATTATAAAATGGAAATACTGTTTAATCATCTGTAGTTGAGAATTGTTAAATGTTACCTCAAAAATACAGTAGTGTAGCGTGTATGACCTAATTCTTAGTCACATGTGACAATTGAATAAGTATGTATAAACCGAGGGGAGCATATTCTACTTAAATAAGACTATAGCTATTTTGTTAATGCCAAAACTTGTGTGGTAATTATTTTCATAAGGATGGTCTTCTTGATATTGCAGGACTATTCATTGCAAACCTAGTAGTAGCAACAACAAAACCCCTGATCCACCAACACCAAAACCAACAGCAGCAAAAGTCTCTTCTGTGAAACCCAAAGCTAAACAGCCAAAGGTAAAGGCTGAACCACCACCAAAGAAAAGGAAAAAGTGGAAAGAAGAATTTTCATCTTCCCAGTCTGATTCCTCACCTGAAGCCCCGAGTGATGAGGATGGTGAGTAAAATACTATTGTCAGCATCTAGGCCCATTTGAACTTAGTATTATAAAAATACATTGCTCAATCTTGCTAAGTTTTCTTTACTAGCCTTATGAAAAAAATTAGAATTTGACACTGCCACACAAAATAACATTTTTCAAGCAAACTGATGCAAATAACCATTAATACATAGAACTGTCCGTATTTAAAATCTGAAGTAACCTGGTGATGATAGTCACCCATAGAAATGTGGATATCTGAGAAGGCTTAACAGCCTTGCTAGCTGAATTACTGCAAAATAGTGGTACCATAGATGGAGCCTGTAAAAAGCTCCAGAGTGCTTACTGGTAGTGATGACTGAGACATGTGCATGTTTAAAGTTGCTGTCTATGAAAAAATAAAAGTACAAATACGCCTACGTTGCTTTGCTGGTAAAATTTCTTTTACTTGTTTATTGTGAGTTGGACAATTGGGTGGGATTGACTTCAATTGTACGCAGGCTCCTCGGTGACATCGGTGCTTTTGGATGGTTTTCTGTTGGACAACTTGGAGGTTCGTGGTTCTGGGAGGTACTTGCACTGACATGAAACCTGCACTTAGGGACTGAAGTTACTCGTTATCCCTTTTCTCTAGACTTTCATCTACAATAACAGAAAAATGTTTAAAATCCCTAAAATACGATAACCTGAGTGCCGATAGTTACAGGTAATTGTACGTGTTTCTGCAATAAATTGTACCGTTCGCACCAGGTTTGGTGTTTGTACCTGCTTTTGGCATGTAAGTAGTGTGAGTATTATTTCTGATTGTACAGAGTTTTAATCTTTTGGGATACCAGTAGAGGTCACTTGTGTTTCAAGAGAGAAAGCCTTTAGTTTGGAAAACCACAAATATTTGCAGGATATTGAAGGAAAAAAAAAATCACTGTTGTGATTAATTTTCAGAGCTTGTACCTCCCGCTCCCCTTGTTACTCGCTTTTTGAATACAAGAGCTATGAAAGAGACTTTTAAGAGCTTCATGGAGTTGCTCGTTAGCATTGCCTTGGATCCAGACACAATGCAAGCCTTGGAAAAGAGCAATGGTACAGTATGTTTAACATTTGCATTTTATTAGATATTAAGGTTATTATTCAGTAAGGCAAACCAAACTTTTAGCTACCCACATCTGAAGAACTCTTTACGCAAATTATTTATATGTGTATGCATATAGATATTTGTACTACCTCTTTGAATAATCAAAGTAGTTTGGAAACAATGTTTTGTCTGCTTTGTTACATTAGGCTTGTGCCGTGAATGTTAGAACTGAGCTCTTTTTTCCTGCTGTTATTATCTTTTAAAATCTTAGCAAACATTTTATTTCAGATTACAGTGTTTCAAGAGTGTGTTCACTTTCTTATGAAGAAATACCCTTATAAGTAGTTCTCATTCTTGCTACTATTAAAAATTCTGCTTTTCAAACTCTGAAACCTTAAAGTTCTGATCAAAGACAATTGTGTTCCCCTTTTTCTTTGAAGAGAAAATGTCTGGACTTATTTACCGTCGTGGACTCCAGCATACAAGTCAAAACTGTTTTATTTCTCAAAATTTAGCAACACACTCATGTGTAAAGATAAAGGTCCACAAATAGGAACCATTTCACATGTTATTTAGTTGCAGGGTGTTGTTTTGTACCGTATTCTATTTGCCTGTATTTAAAAAACTGTTTGCTAGACGATCCTTTCCTGGTTTGCCCTGGTTGTGCATCAATGCACACTTACCTCAAGGTTTCATTATTACATGTCAGTAGTCCCGCTAAAAGCAAAGAAATTGGCTTTAAAAATAAGAGACTCCATACTGAGCTGTAAATTTTCATTCATGGCTGCATACCTATGTTCAAATGTATATTGTGCAATGTACAGTGGTTTATCAAGTAACTCTTCTCAGTAAGCACTTTCCTCAATTTCTTTTGTTATAAATGCCAGCAGGGTCATCTCTTGTAATATGAAACAGCAAACGTCAAAACCACGTACTTATCTTCATAAAACTGCCAGTTTTATTGCGCAGAAGAGGATTATCTAGGAAATGGTTTGAAATTGTTGCTATGTTGCTCTGTCTTATTTATTTCCTTTCAACAAAGAAGAGTCAGAGAAGGAGTAGGATTGTAGTCAGCAATTAAACTGCATAATATCTAGACGGGTTTAGCACGCTGATCCAAAAACAAGGTATTTTTCTCTCATGTTTGAAATCAGTTTATGTTCAAATTGCATTATTTTTTACTTCCATGTTTTACGTTAATGGGTAGAAGTATAGATTGAATAAGAATCTTATTACTGTGTGTCTTAATAATCAACTGCCATGGTTTTCTTTGTCTTTTAGATGAGCTACTTTTGCCTCACATGAGAAAAATTGACGGTATGCTGAATGACAATAGGAAAAGGCTGCTTTCCAAATTGCGCTTGGATCATACTTTCAAGGTATTCTCTTTTAAATTCTAGAATTTGTAAAGTAATGTTATAAGTAAGTCATTTAATGCGTACCGTGCAGGCACAACTTAAAACCCAGAAGGCAAATTTGTAACAGAAGTGAATATGGATTTGAGAGAGACGCTATAAATTCAATGCTTGTATGTGGCATTTGGAGAACATTTTGTGATGGAGGAGTTTATATTGCGAAGGTAAAGTTCTAGTTTTACTCCCCATGCTTTCTGGTTCGTTGTCAAGCATTTTTCCTTTTAAGTTTTTCAGGTTTGCCAGAAGAAAATCTGTTTGCTGTCCTTCTAGAGCTTCTGGTTAAGCGATTGTGTTGCTTAAAAATCTTAATAAACTTTTACATGAAACAACTATGCTGTGGAGCCAGTGTCTGAACTTCTTTGAAGTAGAGAACATGATCACAGTAGTTTCAAACCAGGACGCAGGGACTCAAAACCAACTCATTTGTGCACTTTTTCATGTATATTCTGCATGGAAAATAGGGAAAAGTGTGGCTAACAAGCCTGTGTTACAGTGGCTTTGACATGATAATAAAAACCGGGTCTGGATTTGGACAGGGAGGAGAGCAGCTGTATCCTCCAAGCAACAATGAAGATTTTGAAAGTGCAGTAAAGTGGATTAAGGTTGTTTTCACTCATGTCTGAGAACGAGTTGTCATTGTCTGTAATCAGACTGATTATATCTTCCTTGTAACGGTTTTGAGACCAACAGCAGCAAAGCAAACCTGTCCATAAACAGCATCAGACCACACTTGCTCTTTGGCCTGTCTCCTGTCCCCTTATGTCCACAGTACGGAGGCACTTGAAGAATTGGTTGTCTGTCTGTACTGCTGTGTGCTTATTTTTGAGAGATAGCTGAGGAGATAATAGGAGATAATAATTCTGCTTTTTCATAATAAAATCTTTAAAAGATCTTTTTTTTCCACCCACCAGCCCATTGCCGTTAAGTCTTGTGGGATGCTAAGTGACCTTGTTTCAGGGATGAGAACATCATCAACCAGTGAAACAGCTTTAATTCACACGATTCTTGAAGTTTTTTATTGTTAGTTATGCTGTTTTCCCAACAGCTGTACAATTTGTACCTGCTTAAAGAGAGTTTCATGTGGCTTCCTCCTGAGAGCAGGAAGGCTTGGGGAGGGCTGTATGCTTCCAAACCATACACAGACCTCAGAGATAGTGTGTATTAACCCTCCTTTTTTTTTGTTCTTCTTTCGTGCTAAGATGATGATAAGATGCAATAAATTTGTATTTTTTAAAAGCTAGGACAAAACCTGTGAAGATGTGTAGGCATCCAGTGCCTGCTACAGCTGGCAGGCTGCCCAGGCCTGACCGGGCATTAAGTACTTGGGCATCTCCAGGTAACTCTGCCTTAGAGATTCTTGGGTAGAAAATGGAATGGAAAGCATTTTAAAAGGTAAAAATTGCCTAGTGGAGTCTTTTTTTACACTTTCTAGTGAAAGTACCACAGATGATAATATGAGGTACAATGAAAGGGCCTTCTATCTTGAAAAATTATAGTAGTCAAGAACAGGTGGTCATGCTTTTCAAACTGTATATGGTCGCTCGATCTGATAAAGATCTTTTATCAGGTCTTTGCAGAAGAATTGTTTTAATAAGTTGCACTCTAACTTTTCGAATTGAAATAGCCAATTTATCAGCAGTCTAGCTGGCTGGCCAGTTTTGAATTTTTCATAATCCTTTGTCTTCATATGCTCTGTTTAAAGAACGCTTTGGAAAACTTCCCTGAACTGACAGTGATCACTCGGGATTCTAAGACAAAAAGTGGAGGATCATCTGTGTCTAAGATCAAAATGAATGGTAAAGCTTACAACAAGAAAACGCTGAGGGCTTCTAAATCAACCACTAAATTAACACAGGTGAGTATTGAGAGGGTTTATTGCTGCCACCATCTGACTTCTAATATGATAACCACATTTGCATAAAATACGGTTTCATGTGTCAGGCTTTTTGGTAGATTTATCAAATTACAGAATCTTTGAGTGAGGTGCTTTTTCTGTTATTAGAAAACAACACTTAAAGCACTATATTAAATCATTCGTTTAACCCATCTGTGAAACATAGTTAAATATCAGTCGGGAGACAAAATTTAATGGATCATTTCATAAATATTCCCCTGTTTATGTTCTGCATTTAGACCCAAATGCTTCAATCTGGTATAGTTATACAGGAAGTCTGTAGCAACTACTCAAGATTGCAGGAAGATGAAGTATGATAGTAGTAAGATGCTTCCCTTACTGTA
This sequence comes from Pampusana beccarii, assembly GCA_013399365.1. Classification (NCBI taxonomy): domain Eukaryota; kingdom Metazoa; phylum Chordata; class Aves; order Columbiformes; family Columbidae; genus Pampusana; species Pampusana beccarii. The sequence continues at coordinate 548,883 of VWYH01007110.1, read as the reverse complement.
CAGCTCATAATGGTAACAGCTTCTTACACTTGCCGCAAAATGTCTGAAGTAAATGATACAATGGTTTCTAGATCAAAAATGAAAAAATAATGTTAATACTGTAAAAACTGAACTAGATAACGCTTTTTAGAACTTTGGTTATTTATTACTCCTTTCCTCATTTCCAATGACAGAATGAAGCTGTGTATCTTAAATGAAAACAACACCACAAATTTTAAAAAGTAACATGGTAAAACTCGAGTTGTACCCGTTGTTTGTTTCCATAGTGTTCCTGGGGAACGCTAGAACTAGGTTTTGCTGGGCACTGATTTACCTCCCAGCAGTAACCAGTGCCTAGACAAATGACCTGTAAATACAGCCCACACTCATATTTCTTGCTAAAGTAACTTAAGTGTTATACAAGTATAGACCAGCTTTTGCAATGATACCCATCACTCTGGTAGAAAAATATTTAAGCTTTGGTAATTCTTGAACTAGTTCTTAAGGGGATATTTTGCCCGTTTTAGTCTTGCAGTGCATTCAGGATTGGAAGTGTTCTTAAACCTAGTTTTGATAAAATAACTTGGTAGAGAAAGTGGAGATAGGAGATAATAGTGATGTAATATAAATTACAGTGTATCAAAATATGTCAAAGCAGTTATTTGAATGAAATATTCCATTTCTGAATTGTTGAAAACAAACTGGTTTACGGAAGAAAATATCTCATATCTGTGTCCTGGAAAAATAACATGAATTTACTTAAAATAACTGTTCTTTTTGCAGGAGTTTACAGTAGATCCAGAAAAAATACAGTTATATTCTTTATATCACTCACTCCATCATTACAAATATCACATATATCTAACATGTAAAGAAGAGGTGAGTATTGTTCTCTTTTAGATACTTTTACATTCGTTGTGGGAATTTACTGAGGGAATTGACTCCAACTAGAGGGACTGTTCTCCTTGGTAAATGAGTACGGATTGTGGCTTCCTATTTTAATTAATTCTTTATGGCAAACGAAAGGCTGTGCTGAGCAGCTCTTATGTTACCCCAATGGGCTCTGCTGCCCAAAAGATTCAGATGGGAGGTTTGTGTGCAATCAGTTTCCCTTAGGACGGTTGAGCATCCTCTACTGTTACCCAGAATAAACTAAGCAAATTTTATCAGTGTGTGGAACTCCTCAGATCTAGAAGCTGCTTTTGTCTTAGAATGCCCACTCCTTAATTTTTTTCCGCAAATCCTTGGTTGGAAATATTCCGGGTAGCAGAAATATGAGACTTGAGCTCTGGCTCATATTTTAATAAATGCATTTTGGGGGGAATTTTTACTCATTTTTTTAAAGCTTAAAGGTTTTCTTCCAAAGAAGGGTCATATTAAACTGCAGAATATTATAAAAGCAAAAATTCTGAAATGCTGGCAGCCTAATGTGTGTGTGCATCTCTCCCCCGACACCCCACTTCTCTTTTTTTAAATAGATTTCTTCTGTTCAGAAGAAGAGCGCAGATCTAGGACAGGAAGAGATTGTGCAGCTGTGCATGAAAAATGTAAAATGGGTGGAGGATCTTTTTGAAAAGTTTGGTGAACTTCTGAATCGTGTCCAGCAGAAATGCTCATAACAAACATGTATCCCCAAACTCCCATTTTTCTACGGCACTAACCTGATGGAACAGAAAGCTCAGAGGGAGGCTCTGATTTCTCTGACAATGCCAGACTGCGTTGTTCTTCGTAGCCATTTTTATTTCTCTTCATGGAACTTTGTGCCTTGGCTCTTGCTAAGGAAAAGTGATGCTGCCAAGGAAATCGGTCCTTTGGAGATGGAACTAAACGTAAACCTAACCACATTTTTAACCTGAAGAATTATTTTCTATTTTGTAAACTATTGGATAACTTAGTTTTATTTTCAGAAATGTTTTTGACAAGTGATAAAGCATGCACTACATATACTTTTTTTCTTTATTGCTAAAAAGGTAACAACACTTAAAATAATACAGATCTTTCCATCCCTGACTAAGCAACAGGAAAGTCAGTGTTGGGGTGAACTAATTTTTACATGTCTGGCCATCAAATTTAGAGTTTTGTACATTTTGTGAACAGAGCTGGAGTGACATCAGTTTCTGCATACATACATATATTGCCATCATGAAATCCAGAAATGTCATTATGCTTTATGGACTCCTTTTACTATTGTCATGTTCGGGAGACTGAACATGGAGTTGGTGCAATCCTATGACTGCTTTTTGTGTCAAATTATATTGTAATGAAAGACAATGACCTTAACTATTTTCCCTGTTTTGAAGAAAAAAAATATTTTCCTTTATACTGTGTTTTTTTTTTCTTTTGGAAAAAAAAAATCAATTGTACATTTTATCTCACTAATAGTTGTATTTTTCACAGAGAAAATATTGTGGTTAAAATTGTTTCATGTATCTTTGTAATACACTTTCCATTGTTCTCAGTAAATCCTATTCATTTATATGTTGATTTCATATTGTAAACTATATATCTTGAGGTAACCCTTTTGTCTATACAGGTTTGCTTCAGTGTTAACCAGAATAATGCATACTAGACTAGTTTTGCTTTAAGTGTAGTTGTGTTAGACACTGCAGTTATTTTCCGATACGTGAAAATAAATTTCTTACTAAACTAGCACTTGATTAACTGAGAGTTTAAATGAAGAGCTACTACACTTTATCTTTGTCAACAAAGATTGATGATTGACTAGACTATATGCAGTGTTAAACACAGCTTACATCCTTGTTTGTAGAACTGGCAGTTGCAGAGCTCTTCTCTTTTTGGTGCCTTTCAAGTCTTCAGACATCTTTGTAGCTTTTTTCCCCCTGCGGTTTGTTGAGTTAGTAGTGCCACTAGTCACACGCAGACAATGAATGTAATGGGCTCTAATCAGGAGAACATTTTCTTTAAATTTGCCAACAGAATGCCTTATTGAGTCGTTCAGAATGGATATGTGCTCTACTGGCGTCCTGAAAAATAGTCATGTTGGTCTTTTTTCAGATAATATAGGAAAAAAAAAAATCATTCCTTTATCCTTTCACTGCCACTTAGTGCCTTAATTTCAGCCAAGAAAGCAGGGTTCACTATTCATTGGCCAAATGAAATAATGTTCATTGCCATGTGACCTTTTTTTTTCCCCCGTTATCTGTTTCAATCCTGTTTAGTTGTTAGAGATTCATTAGACCTTAGAACTATAAAGAGTTTAATGAATAGCTGTGAAAATGAAATGATTTGATCTTGAGTAATCAAATAGAGGTTTGAATATTAAAGTATGTACAGAATTTTAGCTGATTAGTTTTAGAACCTTGTAGGATGTTTACCATATTTCCAAAGCTTTTCATCTTTTAAAGCAATAATTCTCCTTTACCATTTGTATGCAGACTACAGCGAACAGGAATGAGTATGTGCCCTTGCCTTTTTTAAAGCCTCTTCATAGTGGTTTTGCTTTAAAAAAGGAGGTCACGATCATGTTATTAGATGCATTGTGCTACTGCTACATCTACTATAATCAAGGATAGTGAGATGGGTTTTGGTTTAGGTAGAACGTGCAGATTGTTGGAGCAATCATGAAGCTAATGAATTTTCCCAGTGAAAAGAAGGGCAGACACAGGGTGGAAAAGTTGCTGTTGTTTCAGTCACGCTCTGCTGAATTGGTAGGAGCTGGAGTTTATATGGTGAAACCAAACGGCAAAGTTACCAACATTGCTAGCTCTCGGATAAAATTATTTTCATGTAAATATGCGCACTGGAAATAAAGTAGGAATGTGCCTGGTGTACTCTTCAGTCGACAGTGGGAGTTCCCAAATTTACTTAGCGTATTCCCTGAGTGGTGGGGTGCTTCATGAGAAGTATAATATTTATTTGCCCAGGCAGAGTTTTGCTGTCGCATCACAGTGAGACGCACAGCACGGTTTGGGAATTCCTAATCTGTAGTTATAAAATGGTTAGGATGCAGCTGAAGGAAAAATAAAGTTGGCTCCTTGATGGGAAAGAACTCGTCAGACTTTGTGTCTCTCACATACCTTCCTAATGTGACTACGAAGCAATTGATTGAGATTTCTGTGCTTTCTAAATGGTTTCTGTACTGCTACTGTATACTTAATCTAGATTTTTTGAATCTAGAAGTAGCTTTAGGAAGCTGCTTGTTTTAATATGAGTCCTTAGAAGCTGAAAAAAGAAACGAGAGGCTTTTGGAGTAGCTTGTCCCTGTTTAAAACAAGGTAGTTTTAGCAACAACCATTTGGAAAAACAACAAAAAAGCTGGCCAGGATGCTCTGCACTGCCATAGAAGGTGACCTGGCTTATTTTTGGCTGTTTTATTCCTGAGGCCAGTAAAACAAGCACTGTGCCTGTAGAAGACAGGAGAAAAGTGTCTTGAATTAAAGTAACTACCCCAGACTATTCAAGATTAACACAATGGAGCTGCCATCTGTGTCTTGGGCTGCAAAAATGGTGGCTGGATTATTAATTTACCAAATTAGAATAAATAAAAATGTGGAACTCTCAAGTGTGTCGAAGGATCATAAATCAAAATAAAGCTTTGTTAGTGAGATTGAAGAGATTTTTTATACTGAAGCAAACTTAGAAACAAAGTCAATGGACAAATTACTTTTTTTGCACAAATACTTTGTTTTGTTGCATTTTAGATAATTAATCTGCACCCACACCTCAATTATTTGTTTCTTGAGGTAACAGTGAGGTCTTCATCCCTTAACATCTGACAGTGGAAATCGAGCAGTCATTGACTGCAAGAGAAGATGCACTAGGAAGGAACAAAACCCTCCTTAGACTGAATTGGCAAAATGGAAATTAAACTAATTGCGTGATGAATTATTTGGGTTTTAATTCTGCTATATTTTCCGTTAGTATGGCATCCCTGTTTACAGTAGGTTTGGTTTTATTGCAATACAGTATTTCTCTTAAAGGCAGGTATTCTTTGAGATGCTACTTCCAAAGTTTTGCGAACAAAAAATCAGAGGCAAAATTGGATTAAAAGATGTTTCTGAAAAATGGCTGAGGACTTTAGGGTCTTTGAAGTTCTATGACATGTATTGTATTCATATATTGTCGAAATGAAATACTACTTTTTAAAAAGTCAAACCTTACAGGCTGTCTTCCAAGTAAATGATTTCCGTAGGGAAATATATTTTAAATATTATTTAAATATTTACTACTATTTAAAACAGAAAAGCTAAATCTATGGTCACAAAATGTCAGTGTGTTATCAATCATTTTTTATTTCATTGCCAACACTTGACATTGGGTCTCTCTTACCCTCTCACATACCTGTGCATTACACTGCACATCCTGCCATATCTTATTGTTTAAGCTAATATTAACATGTCATTGTTAACAAATGCATGTTTTTCTGCGTATCTCCTCTACATATGGCAAAAAATGAAGCTAGGGCTAATTATGAGACACTTTATGCGTTCTTAGTCCAGATTTTCAGGTGGTCCGTAATACAATGTATGGAAATGTGAAAAAAGGACAGTTTTGTACCATTCATGATGTTATTAACCCATTAAAGTGAAAACACTTTTTAAACAAAAACCTTATAATGCTTAGTCATTTATTATTAAAATATTGAGTCTTGCAAGTTAGATTGTTGAGAGAAAATTGACAATTTAGACTATATTTTCTGATCTCAGTATGAAGAACTACAGTTCTAGGTTGCTTTTTTTTTTTTTCATTATATTGCATGGATTGAGTATGTCTGGTTTATCTGTTTTTTTACATTTCTGGGTTCCAAATGTTCTGAATTAATTTTCACAGCATATCTGCCAGGTCTTAAACTGACGTGATAAGCGAGGAGCTGGATAACTGGGATAAGGGAGAGACTGCTGCTGCGATTCAGGTGGTTTTTAGCTACGCTATTTCCTTTTCTTCTCTTTCTTGCTAAACTAGAATATCGTTTCTATGTAGCTGTGGGAAAAAATAGTGCTGTAGAGGGTTTTAGTCCTCAGTTACAATGAATTGCCATAGATAACATCTTAAAATATTTTTCCTAATACACAGAAGGCTGAAGTCCCATTATGTGGATATTGACCATAAGATATGTGGTAGGCGATCTCTGAGCCACTGGCTTGCAGAAAAAGGTGAATCAGAAGGGCTGGAATATTTTTTTTAATCATCCTATATATATAGAAGAGCTGCTTCCCAAACCAAGATGAGTCTAAAATGAGACGTTTGCCTATAGAGTTGATTGTTGTTTTCTCCAACACTTTGGGAAGTGGGTAGGCACAGAGTGTCCCATTGCAGTGTGGACGCTGAAGCTTTTGATACTGTGTTCCAGATAGAGATGATAATTTATTAAGGTGGGGTTTTGTTTTTTAAAAAAGAAAAAAAAATAAAGACAACAACAAAAAAAATGCAAACACACACACAAAAAAACCCCAAACAACCCACAAACAAGAAGCTGAATGTATGCAACTTTTTAAAGAACAGCAGCTCCTAGTATCGGCGATTTATTGGTAAGTATCTTAAGCAATCGAAATTACTTCTTCTGCATTAGGTATTTGCCTCTCCTGTAGAAAACCTAACAAATCTTTGTTTCATTTCCAGAAACTAAAGAACTGCAAACTCTCTCAAAATTTTTTAAATTTTATTTCTTACAACAACACAACAATAAATAGAGAACAAGCTATTTAAAAGGAGAGAAATAAAAGGTGAGTCAGGGAAAGCAGCAAACAAAAGAGTACAGCCCTGCAGGTAACTATTAATCATATAGCTTCAAAATTGGAGTATTTATCTTCTTCTAGACACTCTACACAGGTGAATTTTAATTGTGTATCTGATCCTGTGCATATGGTAAAGGTTATAGGTGGTAGCAGATACTCTGGGCTTCAGCTACTATGCTTAGCCTTAAAAATTCTATTTAAAATGCTGTGGTTATTTTTTTGCAGGTGTTTTTGGTTCAAATTATGATTAAGTCTCCTTATTCTACATGTGTTACTTGAAATCTTTAACTATATAATTGGGAGTACATGCTGTAGCCTTCTAAGACTTCCAGGGCTTGTAATAGCAATACCTTTTAAATAAAATTACATTGTTTGACATCAGCCTCTCCTTTCTAACTGTGGTGGCTGCTAATTTGATTTGTCTGTGCGTTATCTATGCATCATGTATTTTTTGCTGTGGCAACAGAAGATAAATGGTATGATAATTGAATAAAAGCTGAAGCATCAATGTTTTATCATGTGGTTAGGTCAAATTGGTAACTCATTCAAAGGTCTGGGAGAGTAAGGATTTCAATCTGTCCACTAAGTAAAGCAGCTTTGGTGGTTTCTGAAACCTCTGAGATGTTGGTTGTTGGTCAGCATGTAGAAATTACTATCGCTCCTGCTTTGGTAACAGAAGAGAGTAAGTGAATGCTTTTTATTTGCTTCAGTGCAAGGTCCAGCAACTTTATTTAAACAGAGAGAGATGTGGTTTGACCACAGTCAATGGACTTTGCACCAAAGGAGTTGAAGAGAAAGCTTCTGTATTCTGTGAGAATCCATGTGTTGCAATTCCGGAATCAGGCATAATTGAGTTTGGTGGCCCCAGCACATTGTACAGCAACATTAAAGGTGAGCTATAGATTCCTGCTTGTAGCATACGTAAACAATAAGCCTGATCCTCTGCTCTAGAACACAAGCCTTGCATTCGGTGTAAATATGGTTGGAATGTAGCTGTTTTCTAAAGAAGTCAAAACAAATGGTCAAAATCGGGAGTTCAGCTATGCTTGGCAAATGTATTGAGAGTTCTCACTTTTTCTCCCTTTATTTATCAGCTCATTCTGTCCTATTAAGCTGGTGCCACTAGTGGGTGCTCACTTTGGGAGCAGGGACATGAAACTTGTCCCTGGTAGGTCAGTGTAAGTTACTACCTCACCGTGCTTCAGCTGGATGGCGCTGCTTACTCAGCTGGACCTCCACAGGCTTTCCACAAGTGTATAAACTGGTGAGTGCTTTGTGAACTTACCTAAAGCCACTTTCAGTAGTAACATAACCTGGTGTCTTTGGTTTTGTGTTGCAGTATACAGTTCACATTCAGTCAGTTCCGGCAGCTCACCTGAGAAATGGTGGCAGCCAGCTGGGCAGATGGAACCTTCTAGTGTTTCAATTATTTGTATCTGATTATACTTGCTCATTCCGGTTGAACAGGTTTCTGACGCGTAGGTGACAGTGAGTCTTTACTGTTCGGTGGGGAGTCTTTATCCAAACAGTGTTGCTAGGACCATGCCATCCATCCATCCATCCATTAATCAGTCTCTGGTTATAATATATAATCATTCTTGGATGTCTCAGAAAACTATAAGAGGAAAAGTTGAAAAATCCATTTTAGACGAAATTCCTTAATATTTATTAAGACTGAGAAACTGAGGCTTGTCCCTCTGTTTTTGATGACATTGCTAAGTCTTTGCCCCTATATACTTCTCTAGTATACCTCTCTAGTAATTCTGGCCCAGCTGGCTCCCATCCCATCCCATCCCGTCCCGTCCCGTCCCATCCCATCCCATCCCATCCCATCCCCTGTGCGTGGATTCTTTCTGGGGGCGCAGCGTGTCCCACCGGAGGTCAGTGTGCACCAGCGCAGGCTCCGCGCCTTGCCTCGCTGCCCTTGGTTTGCCAGTGCCCAGCTTGACTCGGTCCCGCAGTCACACTGGTATTCCAGCCCAGGAATGGAAGGATTGCGCTACTGGACAATGCGCCCTTTGTCAATTCGGTCAGTCATTCACCCAGAAGCTTCAGTCCTGGGAACTTGTTTATTGTTCCAGTCTCTTCAAAAACGCAAGGGTGGAATACTTAAAGATCTCGCATCAGTGTAAAATACTGAAGTTGGCAATTTGGGAGTAAATTGTAGTCGTGCCCAAGCAGGAGTTGACCTGCAAGGAGCCTCTGCGCGGTGGGGCAGGTGTGGTTGGTGTGGGTTGGCTGCTGCAGGACGGCATCGCTGTATCCCACAGAACCTACTGCTGAAGTCCTTTCTTAATTCTAGATGGGAAATTGGGACCAAGCAGAGTGAATTTGTGAATAGCGTGCTCTGCAGAGTGTCAGTCCTCTCTGACCCGTGGGGTTCAGCCCCAAGCAAACCTCCCGTGCTCTTTGGTACAAATAGAGGAACACGGTACGTAGCAATAAGGCGAATTCACCACGGGAGTTCTTTCAGTTTCCTAGTTATTTGTCCAGCAATTCAGTATTGTATTAATAACTCTTCATTTTCTTAAATTTGAGATTAACAGAGGTGGAAGACAGAGCTTTCTGATTTTTATAGGACCATTTTGGTATTAAAAACCAACATACTGAACTTTGTATCGTCACGGTGATGAAATAGAGATTTGATAATGTTATGATAATTTAATTTCTGTAATTGAAGCTGTTCATTTTCCCTTACGTGAGTTTCTTTATGTGACAGTGAACCATATATTGGAATCTGATTCGTCTCATCATTTCTGAATGGAATGGAGCAACATTGTAAGGGTTACTGTTTAAAATGTTCCCCTTTCATCAACTAATGCACTGTAGTGAATACAGGCATTGTTGATACTTAAGTGAGGAAAAAACAAGAAAGTAACTGTTCTAAATAACTGGAATATTTTTCTGAATTTTTATGGTAATTATTAATTGCTATGCTTTTTCAGAAACAGCCATAAAGATTGAGTTCAATAGATCCTTGTGATTATGGCATTAGAATTTTATGTATATATAAATTTAAGCTGTGTTGACATACACATAATCTTTAAAGCTTATGTTGTTATGAGAAGACATTTGAAATCTAGAAGAAAAGTTTGGTATAAGAGAGTTAGCGTTCTGTAGTCTGACATGTTTGAGATAAAATCACTATTTCAAATGCAGAGTCTATGCTAAACCTTCAGAAAAGTGGGTTCTAAACTCTTTTGAAAGTAAGAAATTGGATAGTATTCTCTTGCAAGTATGCCTCTATTTCATAGTCAATTTTCAGTGAAAAATCTATATTTTTTCTGGTTTTTTGGTGTTTAAAATGTAAATAATAATTGGGACATTGAACATTTCTTGGTTTTAGAATGTTTTATTTTCCAGGTTTGGGGTCCTTTCAGTTTTTCTAAAAATTTTGAAATTGAAACAGCCTTTTTCCTTTGTTTCTTTCAAGAATGCATAACATTTCCCAATCACTTAACCCAAGCATTGATTTGCTGTAGATAAAGCAGCAGCACCCCATATTTTCTGTTAATATGCCTGCACCTTTTTTAGGCAACACATCCTCCAACTTTTTTCAATAATGATATTTAAATACTTAATCACACAGTCTTCTTTTACTTTGTGAGGTCTTGTATTCGATTATGTCTCCTTCATTTGTGCCCAGAATATCTGGAAATTACAGGTGCTCTCGCATCCAAATACTGGTTGGCTCTCCAGCCTCCAGGTTCATTATGGAAAAGGTTAGACAGCCCTTTACATAAAGGGATTAATCAGATTCTCACTTTGTGATGATACAAGTTTCTATTTTGCGTTCTCTCTCCCCATAATCAGAGAAGACCTGAATGTGGGTGACAGCCCACAGGAGCCTTTATCATCATCTTTATCCTCAAGCAGATACTTAATTGATGAGTAAGTGAATCAAATCCTGAGCAGCAGACATGCCTGAAACTGTGGCTGTTGAATTTAAATGCTCTGCTTCTCCTGTATGCTTCTAATTAAACCCTACAGTTCTTACGTGAGACTCAGAAATTCTCGAAAGCTTAAGTTTGTAAATTCCTCAAAACATAGGCTGTTCTCTCCATCCTATTGTAGTTGGCAGGAGCATTTCTAGATGGCTTTTTTTCTAGATAGTTTTTTTCATGTGCTGTTCTTCACTATTAAAGTTCTTTATAACAGTTTCAAAGAATCTGACACAACTGTACAAATTATGACTGTTGCATAATGTGTTCAAAATACATTTTAGCCACCATAACTAGATCACAAAGTTGTTGTTCTGTGCAATTTCACATAACATTATTAGGTAGAGAGCCAACAGCATGTGTATCATCAGACTTCCTTTGCTGGTGCTGTTTACGGTCTCCATCGGAGACCAGCACCCTGCAGACCAGGTTTGGGTGTATTTACCTACAGTAGTATCTGGTTCTGTCTGTAGTCCTGTATTTTGCAGTAGAACTGCTTTTGGAGCAAGGTTACTGTTCCACAGGCAGGTAGGAATGCCACCACTAAGTTGGTCCTAAGTGATTTGATGAATTATGTTAATTATGTCTTTGTAATTGATGTTCTCTTGTGCATCCTGTGTTCAACTTCAGGAAGGATAATTTGGGATGAACGCTGTGGAAGGTGAAGCCAAATACAGTGTGTTGTACTTTCATCCTGAGATCTTTGCAGCATAGTCTAAGGAATTACACCAGCGAAGAATGACCATACTGGCTGCAGCAGATTGCATTATTTAAAATTACTATATAAAAGTATCAATTGATTTTGTATATTGTAATAATTATATAAAGTGTATCTGTGCTTTAAGAAAGCGTTTTATAATACTGCCATTGTAAGAAATACTGGAAGTTATATTGTGTTGTCAACATCCTTTGATAGCAGATACTGTTGGAGAGCAGCTGGCTGCCCAGCCCCTGGAGAAACTGGTGTGATGTGGTCACTGGGGGAAGCGGGGAGGCAAAGGCAGAAATCCAGAGTAGACTGTTGGTCACCTAGTAATAAAATACAAGAATAAAAATCTTACAACCTTCTAGACAAGCAACTCACAGTGCATTATGTGGGGTTCACTCTGTTTCCTACAAGCAGTATTTTGACAAATTCTTGTGTGATGTCAGGTGTAATGGTCTCGTTAACTGATTGGTACACCTCTTTGAAAACGTTTGTAGTTCTGAGTTCTCTCGAAATTGTGATGAATCGTTGCAGAACGATGGACTGCATTGCTTTATTTCAACAACTATTGAAAAATAAATGATTTTAAAGAATGAAAATGAGCTCAGGTATTTACTGGTTTGCAGTTAATATATTCTGGGCAATGCATCAAAAAAGTCTAGCATCAAGCTATTGCAAAGTAGTGAAAAATAAAATAACGTATCATGGAAATCTCCATTGACACATTCATTATATATTTTTATTAGGTTCTTAAAAGACAGTTGCCGAAACAGCTAGGTGTCAAACTTTTTATTTTTTAACATCTTCCTCTCTTCCTCCAAGAAAGAAATCTCTGTTTGTACTTCTTATTGTTGAAAAACAATATGTTCATTTTCAAAGGCTAGCATTTTGCTACAGTTTGAATAGATTCCTTTTTCTCTGGGTTTAAACCCAGAAACTTAAGACTTCTTTCTCTGAAAACCTTAACGAGAACTTCCACTGTTAGAAATCCATTATTAAATACTTTATTGTGCTGCTACTGAAACATGAAGAAATGCTTGTTTGTCATAAGTTTGTGGTATCTGGTTTCCTTTACCGATTTTTCACAACTTACAAATGAAGTCCATTTTTTAATTAATTGGTATGCAATGAACAAACCTGCAGCACTGTGTGACAAATGAGGATAACAGAAAGCTCACCTGAGCTTCAATGGGTAGCAGACATCCTGCACTTCACACCTGCTTGCATGAAACTCATCGTAGAACAGGCTGAAGTTTCACAGGGGATTTTGTTTTGCAAAACTACGCTCAGTTCGATAATCTGACAACTCTGAATTTTTGTATGACTTGTAATATCTGTATTATTTGGTCTTTAATGTGTATTATATACTGCTGATGTTGTGTATCATGGAGATCAATTTGGCTTTGTGTTTGCGCCTATTGAAATCAGTCCAAAAATATGATTGAATTTTATGGTGTTTTAATACACTTTCATTGACTAATAATCATCCAAATACTCCATACTTAGTCGAAAATTATGTTGGATCTCTCAGCTGTTTCCTGTAGACAGTAGAAAAAGCTTTTATTGCTCTGAAAGTGAATTTATTATTTCATTCCAGTTAAAAAAATGCCTACTGCTGTAATAAACAGCTCATATAAGACATCACAGGAAAATTTCAACCATATGTGGTTGTTCAAGCCATATGTCTTGGTAACAAGCAAGAAACACGGTTTAATTGTTCATCCACAGTCACGTACGAGGCCTATTCTTGGATTAACTTAAATAGAACTGACCAGTTTGCTGCTTTTTCTTTTTTTTTTAAATTACGCTGTAAAAACGGGGGGCAAATTGCATTCTGTGCTCTTCAAACAAGAAGGTTCTATATCCTATTGCCAGGAATGCAGGGTAGCATTTGTATCGCTGTTGGAAACATGAGGGATTTTACAGCTCTGGTGTTTGGCGCTGTTAACCGGCTGAGAGCAGCAGAGCCCTCTCACAGAATCGTTTTGTTTGGAAGAGACCCTTAAGATCGAGTTGAACCATAACCTAAATCTAGCACTAAATCACATCCCTGAGAACCTCATCTATACAACTTGTATTGTGAAATATTCAGACAAAAGATTAACGAGCATTTTAAACACTGCCAGAGCCAGCAGTGTAGAAACATCTTTGATTTAACTACTTTTCCTCCCTCACGGTTTCATAGTGCTTTGAGTATCTTTAAATTCTCTGTATGCAAAGCAAATGAGGTTTTCTGGGGGTTTTTGTTTGGTTTGTCTTTTTTTGCACGGGTTCAGTTCTTATTTAAAAAAAAAAAAAAAAAGAAAAGGAAAAGGGGTTGCCTAGGTGTGTTTTCGCTGCTTTTTCTGCCACCGCGAGCTCTCAGATCAGGGCCCTGCGGCCCCGTTCCCCTCAGCTTTCCCCCCGCCGCCATCTCTGAGGCGCTCCCGCCTCGCGCGGCACGCGGGCAGCCGTTCAACCGCCGCCGCCGCGCGCGCCCCGCCCCCGCGCCCACAGCCCGGCCAATGGGGGACGGCGCGGGCGCGGCGGCCCCGCCCTCTCTTCCGGATTCCGACCAATGGGAGAAGGCGCGGGTACGGCGGCCCCGC
>VWYH01007110.1:523584-534960 GCA_013399365.1 Pampusana beccarii | reverse complement strand
CCTCGGCCTGGGCTTGGTGGGGACAGCTGGTGAGGCGAGGTGGGGCTCCCCTGCCGAGGGCCCGGGGGTCGGAGCTGCGCCGGGAGTTCCGTGCCCGCAGCTCCGTGCCGGCGCCTTTCCCCGCTCCGCAGAGGTTCAAATCTTGGCCGCTGTCCGGCGCCGGTGGAGGGAGGTGTTTCCGCCCGGGAGGCCCCGTCCGGGCTTCGCGCCTGCCCTGCCGCCGCTCACCGCGCTCGGCGGCGGAGCTTCGCGACCTGCGCAGCTCCGCGGCCCGGGCTCGGCGGCTGCGATCGCGGTGCCTGTCAGGTGCCCACGGGCGGCGGTGGGTACCGGGCGGACTGGGGCGGCTGTTTCTGACCTAGAAGCAAAGTAAGAATCAGGTGGCTCGTTAATGCAACGTGAAAGGCGAAAGGTCGCTGGTTGAGAACGCTTTCTGCTTTTCCCCCACCCCGAGCACCTTAACTTTGTAAAACCATTAATACTTAATTCCCACTTAATACCACTCACCCCAAAAAAGGTTTTGAGGCGTGTGTGTTCAAGGAAGATGTGATAAAACAGTAGTTAATGGTAACACTTTTTGCAGGTAGTGTGTGTTGTTACATTTTAGCAACAGAAACCAGCGTTGATGTATGTTCGGTGGTGTTGGGTTTGTTTTTTTTTTTCTTCCCTTCCAGACAGGCTAGTCAGCTATTCAAATGTAGGACTGGAAGGAAATTCTGTATGCTGTTTTGTTTGTCCTGCCTGAAGGTGTCATCAGGTTAAAGTATCAGCAAGTGCGTGCTTTGTCTGTCCTGTACTTTTAGAACTGTGGAAACTGGAGGTTCAGGAAGGTTTCTACCTGGTCTGGTTCAATGCCTTTTATTTAAAAAGCTTTTTATTTTCCTGATGTGAATCTTCTCAGAAGCAATTTATAATGGCTCTGAAGAGAACTGTTGCTTTCTTTTATAGCAGTGCTGGTGTGTTCAAATGCTGTTGTGTTCCCTGCTGGATTTTTTTCCTCCTCCCTTAATGTTCACTGCTCCTCTGGCTTCCCCTCACCACTTGACAACTTGCTAATTTCTGGGCTCTCTGGTAGATCAGCTGGAAACTCTGGTGCCCAAACTTGGAATGCAATTCTCTAACGAAAGCAACTTCAGACTAAACAGAACAGAAAAAATACCTCCTGCATCTCTGTGGAAAACGTTCATGGTAATATGTTCCAGAATGAGTTGCATGTTGTTTTTTTTTAAACACTGCATCACACTGTTAATTCATTGGGTTTGAGGTCTGTCATAACCCCAGATGGCTTTCTGTAGGATTCCTGCCAACTCCTCATTCCATATTTTGTCCTTCAGCTTTTGATTTCTGTCCTCTTCCTCTGCTTTCTCTCTTAATAAATAATTCATCTGATTTACTGAGAAACATGTATTCTAATTCTGGCCTTTCTGGTAGCTGCAACTCTTCCCAGTTGGGTGCCACCTGTAAACTTTATAAGTATATTCTGTATTTTTAAGTTTTTGTGGCAGCTGAGTTTAGCCTCTGGTCAAACTGTTAGTTGTTAGCAATGCTATTCTTAATCAGATTGGTAAATGAGTAATAGTTTAGTGGTTTTATTGGGGGAGGGAAGACTGGCTGGCTCAAGGAAATGACATTGAGTACACAGAGCTCCAATCTCGGTTGGAGCTGTGGTGGTAGAAGGCTGTTCTGTAGGACAAGTGCCCAGTGGGTGGTGTCTCAAGAGAATTCTTGATCTTGTTAGTGTGATATGCTAAACACTGATTGTGTGTATGCACAATCCTGTAGGAAACAATGTTCTGATTTGTCTCTTCGTCCCTGGTTCCCTCTTCCTCTGCCCAGCTGTGTAGGTTTGTCACTGTTCATAGAGGAATTGGGGAGTTACAAGTACTTACGGCTGGATTTAGGTTGTGGGAACCTGTGCTTAGGAATAAGTTCTGCAAGTGTAACCATTAGGTGATGGAGGAGCATGCAAAAGGGTAGTGTCAAAGTGACAGGCTGAAAGAGTTAGAAGCTCCAGGTTGCAAAGCTTTAGGCTAATGCAGTAAGAGAGAGACTTTGATGCAATGCAGGCAGACTTGCTAAGGCAGTAACAAAATGTAAATACATGAGCAAATCTCAAAGATTTTAAAGTCCTTACAAAATTCATGAAAGCTAGAAGCCAGAAACGGGGCAGTTCTTTCCTAATTGCAACATTAATTTGGTCCTTATGCTTTCTCTGTTCTTAGGCTTTAGCTTGGCGCAGAAACCATTTGGAGCAACATATGTCTGGAGCAGCATTATCAATGCACTTCAAACTCAAGTGGAAGTGAAAAAGCGTCGCCAGAACTTGAAGTGCTATCATGACTGTTTCATTGGTTCTGATGCGGTGGATGTTGTCTTTGCCCATCTTCTACAGAACAAGTATTTTGGGGATGTTGATATTTCCCGTGCTAAAATAGTGCGTGTATGTCAAGCTCTGATGGATTACAAAGTATTTGAGGCTGTTTCAACTAGGGTCTTTGGAAAAGACAAACGGTCTGTGTTTGAAGACAGTAGCAGTAGCCTCTACAGATTCACAAATGTCTCAAACCAGTCAGAACTTGATAAAGATTACCAGCAGTGTACACCACAAAGGTTAGTACCTGGAACGTGAAGACATTTTTTACTATAGCAAAATATTGTATATTCTCAGGAGAGAAGGGAAAAACTGTTGTACAATTACAGGACCTGGAGGGGAAAAAATTGATACTTTGCAGATATTTGTGAGTGGAAGATAGGTAGGAAAAAGCAATCTGAAGTGAGTAAATAATTCAGCCTGCGTAGTTACTTATTTTCTGTGTCTGTTGTCACATTGCCTTGGGGGAGGAGGTTAGGAGGGTAGAAATTAAGTGCATTACAGATACTGGTCTACTGGGCTCTAAACCAATATAACCAACTGGAATTCAGGTGCATCAAACAGGCTAATGCAATGGAACAATCTTTAGTCACTGCACAGCTAGCTCTGGCATGTACCAGTAATCCAGCCAGTTTTTAAGGAAAAAACAGGTAAAAATTGTTTTCTTTTTTCATAATCTTAGCTAAATCTGAAGTGTAGTGAAGCTCTTTGAAATGTTTTTGGGCTGTTTCTTTGTGCATGTATGACTTGTTCCTAGGCTAGGGAGCAAGCTGTTATGCGTTGCCATGTTACATGCCATTTTAGAAGCAGAGAGAGGGAAGTGCAACAGTGAGGTTTTGTTTCCCTGTCTCTTTAGGAGTGGGCAAAGAAGGGTGAGAATGGTACTGACTAAACAGTCACAAAACAGAACACATTGCTCCATAGATGACACTTTGCCAAATAGCTTCCCTTAGACAGTTTTTGTCAAGTGTTCACCTCTGAACATATTCCAACATATTCTTACAAGAAACACTCTTGAAAATTGCAGATAGTGTTGACCTAAAAAGAAAATATCTTATGTGATTGATGTGTTAATGAGAGTAGCATCTGTGAACTTCAGTGCCTTAACCCAACTGATCAGAAAATTCTACAAGCGGAACTTAAAAACGGGTAGTAGCTTGGTCCTGTTTCCCCGCTCTTCCTTCCCTCCTCCTACTAGCTCTTGTGCTATTCTGAAGCAAACTCTTCCAAGTCTTTATTTGCAAAGAGGAGAATTTGTGAGAAATTAAAAACACTAATTGAATCTGGTATTTAAAAATATATTCATCACACGGGCCGCTATAGCAAGACTTAAAAGATATTGGACAAGCAGTCATGAAACAAGGTTCTATTCATGTTCTATTAGTGTAGAATGAAGGTGTTTTTCTTCTGGGCAGGGCACAGATCCATTGGGTTACGTTTCTTCATTTAGTGGAAAGAACAGATCCATTGCACATGCGGCTCATCACACGCATAGCAAAGCTAGTGGATATCAAAAGGATTTTGCAGTCCCCTAAAACAAAAAGCTATAGAAACTGAAATTAAACAAATATGCTTGGAGGAATAGTAATTTTGTGGCTGAAGTTGTTACACTGTCTGCTCGATAGCATATGAAGGCAGTTGAGAAGAGCCAGCAAACACACAGGAGTGGGTGACAGATTTCTGGAGCTGTTCACGCCATTAGCTGATGGCGTGAACAAGCCTCATAACGTTAGGAATGATGTTGCTACAGAGCAATCGCCGTCTGGGTTTTTCAAGAACAGCTCTTAAATTACGTCCTCACTTCACCATATAGGAATAAGGTCTTAAAACTCTGGAGGTTTTGAGGGTGGAATTTTGTTTGGGTGGTTTAAAAATAATTTGCCCTCCTAACCATTTCCTCTTAGGTTTTCTCTGTGGCAACTGAGGTAGCTTGCTGATGGCAGCTGTGACAAATAGTAAGAGAGGAACCATGCACTTGCATGCAACTGTTGCACACAAATAATTCTTTAAGGTATCATACATTCTCTGGTACAACTTGGACAGAGAAAGTGTCAGATAGGGGAGAAGGAGAAGAAGATTATATAAATATTTATAGAGAGAATTTTTTTTTTAATCTCAGTTATTCATATTTATGTGTTACATGCTATGTTTGGATATCCATATATGTAGAGATGTATATATATTATATAAAAACTGTTTTTCAATCTCAGACATGAGAAGAGCATGTTGTTTCACTCTACTCCTGTCAAACCAGAAAACTTGGAGGACCTCTGGGAAAACCTAAGTTTAAAGCCTGCAAATACCCCTCGAGTAAACATCTCGGACAGTTTGTCCCGTCAAGGTAAGCTAAATAATATTGCAGTCATTTGTTTGTGGGAGAAGGAAGATAATCACTGTAGGACTGGAAAGGCTTATGCCTGACAGATTGGAGACAGTAAAACAGACTCTTGTAGCATTTTGTTTTGAACACATGTCATAACAAAAGCAAATTATATTTGTTGCAGGCTTGCTTTTTACCTGTATTTCATCAGACAAGACCCATTATCTCTAGTTGAATTTTGTGGAGAAGAATACTCAATTGTGTAGCGCATTGTTTGAGTTAGGACCATTTTTCATAATATTAAATTACGTACACTACTTCTGTGCTTGACTTAATCATGGCCAATAGTTGACTGTTAGCTGAAACTCTTTCCTGGCTTTTTAACTGTGTGTCTGCACCATCCAGTATTCCCTCAGTATTCATGAAACTGTTCTTGACAATTCATGTCATCCCTCTCAGACTAAACTATGATCTAAGGTGCTCTTTCCTTGGGCTAAAAAATGCTAATGCATACTAGAAACTCTCAAAACTTGAGCCAGATCATAATTGTGGAAGCTGTGGTAAGAATAGTGTCTCTGTGTGTTTGGTTTTTTTTTAATCCCTTACGTAGAACACAGATTGCTTGCAAATTAGAACACAAAGAATGTAGGCCACTTCAGACCTATCTAAAAAGTGGTTCTCATAGTTAATCGAACAAATGGCTAATTCTTGCCTTTTGCAGTGATAAAAAGCACTTAAAGGTGATAAGGCACATATTCTCTGTGACTGTAAATCTTTACTTGGGTAAAATTAATCTGTTAGGTTAGGACTGGTGGGAGGAAGGGGTATTGTCTTTTTTTTTGTTGTTGTTTGTTTTCATAATCTCTCTTTTTGCACATGTTGAATCTCCCTATGCTTTGTGTATTCCACCCTTCCCAGTTATTAACGAAGTATGGCAAGAACAAACAATTGCTCGTCTGCTGCAGCTTGTAGACCTTCCACTCCTCGAGTCTTTACTTGAGCACCAAGAGATCAGACCTCAGCTTCCACAATCAAGGAAAGCAACTGGATATGTCATCACAAGTAACTACCTAGATAGAGAGGTTCTCAAGGCTTTCAGTGACTCACAGTAAGTATTCATTGCTCACCTCTGCAACTTGGAAAAACTTGCTGCTTTCATGGGAATGTAAAGCACAGTTGATCTTTGGGTAGAAATGTAGTAGTCTCCAGTACTGCAGAAAGGATGTGAGGACCTGACTGGAATAACTGGTAAATAGCAGTTGCTACGCTCTAAACCAGAAGAACCTGAGACGATTTCTGCTGACACTGGAAAAGTTTTTGAATGCAATGATAATATTTGATAGTATTCAGAGGGGAAATTGTTTGCATTGAGGGAAGAATAGAGCATTTTGCTATAATCTTAAAGTTTTTTCCTTTAAGCTATTCCCTCACAAGTAATTTTTTGTTTCTCCTACTGTATTTAAAAAAAAAACAAAGAGCACTGAGCCTGAAACTGTATATAAACACAGTTATAAACATAGTCTGAAAAACTTTTACCAGTCTGAATCAGATCAGGGTTCATGTTTGTTTATTTAGCAATAACTATGTCCTTGTCTAACAGTAGAGGACATCACTAACTTAAGGTTTAACTGCTTGTGACTGTTCACCTGTGTGAGTTACTAATTCTTCATCTTGATTAAATACATAACAAAGAGGTATATGGCTATGTTCTCTGCCTGTGTCAGGAAAAGTGTCTTGCGTGTATGTGAATTTCTGATGTATCTAAGAACCTACATGTCCAGTTTTCACTGTGATTGAGAAACCAGTCTATCTACTTTCTGTGAAAAACAATGCGACCAACTCTGAAAGGCATCAGTAAGTAATGCTACAAAGATAAATCGCTCTGTCTTCTAGAACAGATGAATGGCTCTCAGCAGCAATAGATTGCTTGGAATATCTTCCAGATCATATGGTGGTAGATGTTAGCAGGAACTTGCCCGATCAACCAGATAAAGCGGACACATGGAAACTACTGTTGTTTGAAAATATTGGTAAATACTATGGCCAGAAAAAGGAGCCGCTGTTAAGCCATGCACCTGAAATTCATTCAGGGATTGCAGAACTGTTAGGTAAGTAAAATAAAGCTGTGTTCCTAAGCTTATGTGAGATATGTACTGACAAACTAAGTATTTACTACAGTAGCCAAGCTTAAAGATAAACTTCTACAAGTTTTCTTTAATTTTTAGTCATGAAGACACTGCTTTGAAATGTTGGACCTGACTATATGAGGTTCTGTAGTTTTTGTTTAGGTCTGTGTAGGCTGTGAAATTGGAGTGCTGTAACTCAGTAGTAGTTGGTATCTGTGGAAATTAAATATCCATGGGAAATTAAATATAAACTTGGCCTAATGTTAAATATTTAGGCCATAAGATCTAAACTTAATGCTGTGTGGATGCTTTGTACCCCATTCACAACTCTCTCCTCTTTTCCACAGAAATACATTTCTTAAATCTTGTTTGGACACCATTTTAGAAAGTTGTTGGTGTTTTACTCATCAATAAACATAAACCTATGCCTGTTCTTATTTTTCATCCTTCTCTGCCTTAATTATTCTTATCGTTCTTTGTTTGTGGGAATATTTTGCATTTATATCTCATTCTTCCTCCCTATGTGATAAAGGGAGGATACTAGTACAACCTACTTCATTTAAACAATTCGCACATCTAAAATGGGCATTCTGCATAGTAAGGCAAATTAAAACCTAGCGAAGCCCTACAAAATAAATTGCAGCTAGTTCATCGAACTAGCCCATTTATCTAGGACATAATCCTCATTTCTTGGGTGATCTTTATTTCCACAACAAGAGGTCATTCGTTTTCTTAACAGAATGATTTTCTTTTTTCAGTATTTAGCGTTCTATTCAAGATGCTGAACTGTAATTGAAGCTAATTGAAAGTGGGAATTCTTAAATATCAGGCTAAAAGCTGGGTGTGGGCTATTCTCACATTGCATGTAAAGAGCTCTCATCAGCCTGCGAGAAGTTTTTGTAAGAATGAATTGCCTTTTTTGATCAGTTCCATTTAGAGAGCTGAACGTCTGTTCAGCGGTTAATTTAGATGTTTTATCGTAACATTTATTTAAATAAATATGCCGATAGATACCTTTCTCTCCCCCCAGTGAATGGGAAGATGGAGCAGTGTTTAGAAGCTGTTCAACTCTATTTGAAACTTCTAGACAGCCAAGTCAGGGAGGAGTTCAGAAGGCTACTGTACTTCATGGCTGTTGCAGCACATAATTCGGAGCTCAAACTGCAGGAGGAGGTAAATGTGCATGCTGAACTGTTACTTGTTGCTTTACGCTTACTGAAATCTAGAGGTGCCAGATACTGGTCAGAAGACACATTTGTAGCTTGAATCTGTGACTGCTGGAAAAGCAATAACTCTTCTGAACATGGTTCTTCTGAACAAAGGTGATGCCCTTTTTAAAGGGGGAGATTAATTATCCTCTTCTGGTCACTATTTCACTTTACTCTTTAGAGTGACAACAGGATGGTTGTGAAAAGAACATTCTCTAAAGCTATTATCAACAATAAAACTTTATCCAGAGGGAAAACTGACCTCCTGATCTTGTTCCTCGTGGATCACCAAAAAGATGTGTTAAAGGTAAGTGCTAGAAAATGATCAGGGTTTTGTTATCTTGTACGCTTATGCAGAATTGCCTCTTTCTAAGCTGCTCTTGGACTGTCTTCTCTTTCTATTCAAGATCCCAGGGACACTGCATAAGATGGTCAGCAATAAACTGATGGCTTTGCAGAAAGGCCAGGATCCTACTAAGATAACAGGTAACAATTTAAACTGAACTTTGTTATTCTTGTCATGCACTCAGATAGAAAGGGCTGAGATGATGCAAAAACATGTGTTGTAACAATGACTAATTTGACTCTGAAGGAGGGTGAGTCTGTAGAATCTCAAGGGTGGTCGAGTGTGGTGTTAACTGTCTGCATATCTTGTGTTTCCTTTTAGGCTATACCTTTTGCCAAAAACTTGATGAAGGAGAGTATCGTGCCAATACTGAGAAGACCACAAAAGATGAGCTATTATCTCTGTTGAAAGCTATTGATGAAGATGCAAATCTCTCTGACAAAGAGAGAAAGAGGCTGCTGGGTCAGTTCCATAGTAGTAATCCAAGTATTTTTATGCAGTATTTTGGAGACAGAGTTACTAATATGTGTGTGTGACTTTAAATATAGGTTGCTTTCTATCCTTCAGCGTTGAAAACACTAATATATTTGTAAATCTTTTGTATTCATGTATCTAATAAAATTATTTTGTGGAAATTGATTGAATTTATAGGATTATTACCAAAGCAAATGGTACCCAAGTTTAACCTGTACTTAGAGTTTAGCTTTGCTCATCTTTAATTGCTGTAGGGCCATAATAATTCTTTGTTTTCCTCCCCTAAAGACAAGTCTATTGACTTTCTTTATTCAAGCATCAAAATGACTGAGATGGGAAACACTGAATGAGGTCTCCCTCTCAGCTTCCTTTTGTCCCAGCACTGAATTTTATGCTGAATCTCTCATTTTTTTCCTAACTGGCTTTGCACGAGGTGTCTCAATCACATAGCATCAATCTCTGACTTGCTATGTAATGGAAAGAGCTGGAGAACATATTCTGCTTGATATTCCACAGCTTTTCTTCAAGCTTGCCAGCTAACTATATTGTGTAGGTATATGACAAATTACTATCTTATTTTAAGCTAAAATGGCACCATATTGAGAAAGTGCTAGGAAAAATGACTTTTTCCCAGCTGAATCTTACTCTTTACCCTGAACTCCCATTGAGTCTCCTTGGATGGTAAAGATATTCTGAATTTGGTTGCCGCAGAACAGACTGTTTATTGGCTGGTTGTCTTCATCCCTCCAGTGATTTGCTCTGTCTGTAAGTCTGATGTCACCAGCTGTAATTAGAAAAGAGCTGGAGCAAATGAAAGGCCTTTGGGTTTTCTTCTGGCTGTATGCTTTATCTGTGTCTAGTTTACAGTGGAAATCCCAAGCTGTGCAACACTGGCAATTGCAAGCAGGACAGTACATAGCATGATCAGAGATCTGATTTTGAGTCTTGTGGAGCTGTATTTGGGATGATGCCAGCAAAACTTTGTTAGAGTTACTATTGCAAGCAATCATAAATTTTGTTCCATGTGCAGTGTCCATAGAGCTCTGTTCTCTTTTATTTGGGGCGAGGGGGGGGGAAATAGTTTAAATGGGACCAAATGTCATTTAATCGTGAAAACAAAGTAGTAGTATCTGTTACAAACCGATGTGGTGAGCTGTTTTTAAAAACAAATCCTATTTGAGACACTACTCTGTAATGTATCACTCTTCAGTCTTTAGTGGTGTCTGTTGCCACTGGTTTATCGCTTCTCCAGAGCACTTTCTCTGCAAGTGAGATGATGACCCGGTGTGCAGCAGGACAATGTATTACTGTGTTGTGATGGGGGAGGGAGGACAAATGTGTAAGAGGCTTATTCTAGTCAGTTAGAAAGGACTTCTAAAAGATAATCAGTTCTTGAAAACTAATAGCAGTGGGGAAGTGTAACCCTTTTTAGTAGAGATTTCTTTTTAGCTCTTTGTTTTAACTGAAAGCTTTTGATTATAATTGCACTTTCTCAGAAAAAGTGCGTTAAAACGTGGGGGTGGAAAGGCAGTTTCTTCTCAGAATTTCTGATAATATTTTTCTTAAGTTACTTGTGGTGTTGCATCGGTTGCCTCCTCACCAGAAGTATATCCCTTTTCTGACTCCTGATTGTATGTGCTGCCTGGGCTGATCTCGCTGTAAGAGGATGAGATTTCCATCTCGAAAATGAGTTCCTGCCCATGGGCATCGCCTGCTGGAGTGCGAGTTCTGAATTACAGCTGTCCCTGCGCAGTGTGAGTCACCGGGCTGTGGTGCCAAGCTGGTTTTCAGGGCACTGAGGAGCTGTCTGTGGAGAAGAACCGGGCAGGAGAGGTGCTGGGAAGGTTCACAGGTGGATATAGGGCAGGGCCAGCGTGGCCTTTGGTTAGGTGTGGTACAGCTCATCTAACAGTACCAGAGATTGAAGTTGGACTGAAGTGACATTGTGATGGTCACAGTGTGAACTGGATGAGGTGTCTGTACGTGAATAAATCCAGAAAAGAAAATAAATACAGGAAAGTATTATTCAATATATTTATCAATGACTTGGATGAGGGGATAGAGTGTGCTATCAGCAAGTTTGCTGATGACACCAAGCTGGGAGGAGTGGCTGACACGCCAGAGGGCTGTGCTGCCATCCAGAGAGACCTGGACAGGCTGGAGAGCTGGGCAGGGAAAAATTTAAACAAATATAACAAAGGCAAGTGTAGAGTCTTGCATCTGGGCAGGAACAACCCTGGGTTCCAGTATAAGTTGGGGAATGACCTGTTAGAGAGCAGTGTAGGGAAAGGGACCTGGGGGTCCTGGTGACAGCAGGATGACCATGAGCCAGCACTGGGCCCTTGTGGCCAGGAAGGCCAATGACATCCTGGGGTGGATCAGAAGGGGGTGGTCAGTAGGTTGAGGGAAGTTCTCCTTCCCTTCTACTCTGCCCTGGTGAGACTGCATCTGGAATATTGTGTCCAGTTCTGGGCCCTTCAGTTCAAGAAGGACAGAGAGCTGCTGGAGAGAGTCCAGTGCAGGGCAACAAA
>VWYH01007110.1:346809-523354 GCA_013399365.1 Pampusana beccarii | reverse complement strand
CAACCAATGATAGGACAAGAGGTAATGGGTTCGAACTGGAACACAAGAGGTTCCACTTAAATTTGGGAAGAAACTTCTTCTCAGTGAGGGTAACAGACCCTGGACCAGGCTGCCCAGGGGGGTTGTGGAGTCTCCTTCTCTGGAGACATTAAAAACCCGCCTGGACACCTTCCTGTGTAACCTCAGCTGGGTGTTCCTGCTCCGGCGGGGGGATTGGACTGGAGGAGCTTTTGGAGTCCCCTCCAATCCCTGATATTACACAGTATCACAGCATGCTAGGGATTGGAAGTGACCTCAAAAGATCATCATTCTGTGATTCTGTGAAAGCCTCCTGGCCTGGAACAGCGCTGGGTGGATTTAATCTACATTACCACAGTGCGGTAGCTACAGACACCTGTTTATCTGCGTTAGAGTGCGGCTGGAGGCTTTGGCGTGCAGTGTTTGGAGGGAGCTGCCCCTCGCTCAGACACACGGAGGCAAACCCGGTGAGCTGTAACTGAGCATCACGGTTACACCAGGGGAGCGCTGCCTCTTTCCCGCCCCTCTGGGCCTAATCTGAGGGGGAAAATCCCCAATAAAAGCCCAGGGGCCGGCGTGCGAGCCTGGGCCGCAGGCGCAGCCCCGCGGAGGGGCGGAACCCGCCCCTCCGCGGGGCTGCGCCTGCGGCCCAGCCTCGCACGCCGGTCGGCGGGAGGCAGCCGGGGCTGGGCGCCCGCTCCGTTAGAGCCGGTGGCCGCGGCTCCGTCTCCGGGCGGCGGTAAGGCGGCGCGGCCCGGCCCGGGGAGGCGGTTGGAATTGCGGGGCTGCGAGGCCTCTGGTGGAGCTGGGGCGGCGGGAAGGGCCCCAGGAGCGGGGGCTGCGGGGCCCGGGCAGGCCCGCCTGAGGGGCTGTTTGCCGGGGAGGGTGGAGCGCTGGCCGAGGGAGGCTCTGACTCCCGTTTCGCTCTCTGTGTCTCGCCCGTTTGGCGTCTGGAAAATCATCTCCCCCGGCTGCGCTGCCGGGCGGGTTTGCTGTGGGTGGAATTGCCCCGGCTGGGCAGCGCGGGGGGAGCGCCCTGGGACTCCCGAACCCCTGTGGAAGGATGGCGGGGAAACTGGTGCTGGGGAGGGCGAGGGGGTTGAATGGCAACATTGCTGCTGCCTGGTGTGGTGGTTTTGTTCTGGTACCTTGTGTGGTCTCTTCTGGTATCTGCCGCTGATGCACCAGGGCCTCGCACAGAGCAGGCTGTATGTGGGGAGCACAGCAGGAGTTCACAAGCGGCCCTTTTGACACGGAAGAGGGACAGGGGACAGGCTGGGGCGTCACCACACTGAGCTGATGCATCTCGCCTTTTACTGGGTTATGAGGCAAAACGGGTGTTGATGTGGCAGGTGAGCAGAGGAGAGAGGGTTGGGAGCTTCCCAGCATCTCTCCTGCCCGGTTCTTCTCCACAGACAGCTCCTCGGTGCCCTGAAAACCAGCTTGGCACCACAGCCCGGTGACTCACACCGCAGGGACAGCTGTAATTCAGAACTCGCACTCCAGCAGGCCGTGCCTGGAAGAACAGCGGCTCTCAGGGCTTCTGTGTTTGGCCTGCAGGTCAGGGCACCTGTCCAGTCTCCTCATCCAGAGCAGCGGGGATGCTGGAGTTGGGAGGAGCTGCTTCAGTCCTGTGCGTGCTCCACAGAAACACAGTGGAGTTTATTTAATGCTGGTGTGCGTCAGATGATTCGAGGACCTTTGGTGAAAAAGAACCTGTGGAAAATATTGTTTGTTTGAATTTTAATTTGTTGGGCTTTTCTCTTGCGCTTCTGTTTTTATCGAAAGTAAATTGAAGGAAGGCGCCAAGAAGTAGATTTTGTTCTATTAAGAGTCAGAATTGTTTCTGTGAAAGGCAAGATGATGATCACACTTTTGGAAGAGGTATTGTCAAGCTTATTTACCCAGTGGAAAGAGGATTTGTTCTAGATGTATCCTGGCAAATAATAGCAGTAATCCAGCAGAAAAGAGTAGACTATTGCGAACCAAACAAATAAAGCAACAAGGGTGCCCGTTTACCTCATCTGCTGAACAGTCATTTGGTAGAGTGGCCCAGGAGTTCTTGTATCTGCTTTCCACAGCTGAAATAGGACTTTTGTCATCTTTGTGCTGCAGATTCTGACTTCAGGAAGGTGCTCTGTGGAAGAGAATGGACAGGGAGAACAACTTTCTGGTTGAATGAATGTCGAAGCCTTTATGATAATGTTTTCCTAGCCAAATTGAACACCAGGTTTCCCTCCTCTGTTTAACCAGTCCTTATTTTTTAACTGCAACTGTTGCGATGATCTTCTCTGTTAACTGCTTCTTCTTTAACAGTGCTACTCGTCTTCTTGCTGTGAGAGTGTTTACGCCAACCAGGCCTTTTATCCGCTCCTCCTGTTTCCCACATGTTGGTTCCCCACTGGTTCCACACTTGGGTGTTGGGCTGGATACCTTGTGTTACACCAAGCTGGGGGCTGGCTCAGCCTTAGCTATAATAAAAAGGTGGCAATATAACCCCAGCTCTGCGCTGACCACCCGTGTCTTGTCCCAGCTGGGAGTGTCAGTGTATGTGAAGGGGGAGCTGGTGGAGCCTTTGGAGCAGGGACATCAGTGACAGTGTTCCAGCTGGAGGTGGGGGCTCATACATGGGTCCAACAGTACCTGTACTGACATCTTGGTTTTCCTCTGTAATTTATCCCGTGCTTTTTATGCCTTATCTTCTTTTCAAAAATAGAATTCGCACAGTGCTGTGGACAATTGTTGCGTGTTGTCATCTTGTGCATCTAGCAAGATGATGATCCTGAGTCATTGTTGAACAAACCCATTTCTTACATGCACTGAGCTTTCCGGCTGTCCTGTAGAATCACATCGGCATAATCGATTTAAGCACTGAATAGGGTTAGTTATTACAGCTGTTATATGAAAATTAAGAAGTCTCAGTGCTGTGTTTTATCCCTATCGCCGATGCTGCAGCCTCTTCAGTGTTAGTCTTTGACACTGCAAGTGTTTTTTCCTAGTAGCTGTGAGGTGCCTCTGGAGGCTGCGTATCTTGCTGAGAGCTCGTTTCTTTCAGATTTTCCAAGTGGGGATGGTGGGATACTAGGTGGAAGAGGAAGGTTCGCTTTGTTTGTTGTGGCTTTTGATTGTTTGTTTTTCCAGGAGCTTTCTTTTTTTATTTGTTTGGTTTTGAAACGCAGATTCTTCCTCACTTCCCACTTCACTGAACATCCACGTTATTTAATGAGTTAGAGAGATCGCATGCTCTCTAGTAGATTTTGGTAAAATTGAGGTCTGAACAGTAGCTTCTTGTATTATAGCAGGTTTTTAATGGTAAACTATACAAATTACATTCTTCAAAGGGAAATCTGAGTGTGTGATGAATGAAGATAATGAATGGTGAGACAGGCTTTTCTAATGGTCACTTTTTCAGTGTAACTTTGGGTACACTGCAGGTATCAGTGATGTAATATAGACATTATTTAATAACTAATGTATAATAAACTAATATTTTAAATACTGTAACTATGTTCTTTACTGTCTTAATGTTGGTTTGATTTTTTTTTTTAAATAATCCTGCTATTTTGTGCACAAATCATTACTCTTGCATGGAATGAAAATGTGGGAGTAGAATTTTATGTTCTCTCTATTTTCTTTTCCTACTTCTTAATGCATTTGGATGGCTTCGAGTGAAAACTTCTAAGTTCTGAGCAGTTGGGGCAGATCATAGTTCAGGGGTATGTTATGTTCAGAAAGCTTTATCACTGTGTAGCGGTGAAATGTGTCATTTGGCACAATCTTTTTGTAAAACATGTTTGTGATACCATTCTGAAGGTGCTTTTACTGCTCTCTCATAAGCAATGCTAAGAGGGAAAATTAAATACATGTATTTTTTCTCATCTGTATGCATTATGGTGAAGCAACAGTTTCAGATTTTTGAGAACTTAGTAGGAATGCAGATTAAGTCAATGGCAGCTGTGTTGAAAGCATCCCGTTTTGTGTGAGGTGGGAAGTGAGTCACTGAGTCCAGGTCTCCGACCATTATGGAAATGACATCATACAATTCCTCATAAGATTCCTTTTCTTATTTGTTTTCTCAATCAGGAGAACTCCTGGTGATGTTTTCCTACTCAGCCATGCCAGAAAATGCTTATTCATTTCCTTTTTCTTTTCTTTTTTTTTTTTCCTTTTCTGAAAAGAACCAACTGAAAATGTCTCAGAATCCTGACAAGCCACATTCAAGTGAAGAAAAGTTGAGTGGTGTGGAGGATGGTCAAGAGGAGAGCTTGGACAACCCAGATCGGTCTGTCAGAAAAAGAATACGACAGAATGCTCCAGGGTCAAACAGAGATGATACACCCAAGTGTAAGTAAAACTGCTTTATTCAATTAAAAAGAAAAAAAGTCTGTATTTTTTTTTCTTGGGGACAATCATAGTGTTTTATAGCATTCTGTGCAAGTCTGAGTGTTTTGCAGTTAAATATTGTGCGACTCCTGATCATTTGCTTCAAAACTGTAACACCTTTCTCCCCCTTATTAGTATTTCATTGTTCACAATAACAACGTTGCTCTGAGCCTCATATATCTAAGATACCTTTGTGTGTCTGCACTCACAGAAGGGAGAAGCACTAACTCCAGCGTGTTCTAGTGAAAATGTTGCTGCTGTTCCCATTATCAGCTGAACCTTCTGGATTTTTGCAGCTTCTGTTTCTGCGGCAGGGCACGGAAGGCTGTTATCAGCAAAGTGATGTCCTGTCACCCCCCTCCCAATACAGACGGAAACTCCTATATTTAATCGTAATACTACTTCTAGTGTCAAGCAGGACTCATATTTTAGAGTTTATTCCCGGGGCATATTTTTCTTGGTGCTTGTGCTTTTAACATGAGGAGCTGGGTGCAATGTGGTTACCACCAGGGGTTCAATACAAAGTGCAGAACTGCTCAGATAACTAGTTCCAAATTTCTGTAGAGAGTGTCTGAGCATGTAACTTTTTATTTGTTGCATTCTTTTTATTTTTCGATAGTGTTTGCTATTGCTTGAGGTTTAGTGTTTTGCTTAGTGTCACATTACACAGAGATGTTCTTACGTCTTGCTAGTTGCCTGATAGGAAACGTGGTGTATGTATGGAGAGAGGATACAAACACCTGAAAGTAAAATGCATAGCACAGTCTTGCACTGCATTTACCACAAAGAAATTGTTGGTCTCAAGCCCTCCCCTTTTGTAAGGGAGCAGATACAATATGAGAATGAAGGAACATGATTTAAGAGCATTCTTTGGTAAATGAAAGAGTCTGAGCTTTTAGTGCATCCACTGCTGGGGTGAAGTAATTTGGCAGTCGGACAAGAGAACTCTCATTCAGCTGGTAGTTCTTCTCAGAACATCAATCCTTTCTGTGTTCCCAGAATCACTAGGCAGGATTCAGCTCCAAGCAGAAAGGAAATCAAGGTTTAGGAGGGCTGCATGAAAAAAGCAAGATATTAATGAAAAATTAGCACATTGGAACCATGCTGTGTATACTTGGGACAGCTCTGAATGCAGTCAAGTGATGGACAGTTACTTTTAGAGGACCTTCTCTATGTTACTAGCTTAAGTCAAATCAAACTGGGTTATCAAATGAGGCAGTCATGATAGTTTCCCTAAAACATATCTCAGTGAAGGCAGCCTATGAAGGTACCTGGTTGTTTTCTTTCATTTTGGGCATTAGTATGTTGCTCCTACACCCGAACGGTAGTTGAAGTGAATGAAGCACAGAGAAGAATTGAACCGTTAGGGCAGTTTCCCCACTTTCCTCTCCACTAGATATTTTCAGGAGGAGCTGAGATGAGCCTTACCAACCTCGTCTGCCTCACCTGGGGACAATAGTGATCTCACCTTCTCCTTTTTCTGAAATACCTGGACCAGGGAAGAGCTGTGGTGCTGCTTCTGACTTTTGGCAGAGCATTGCAGGGTGCAGCCGGGGGGAATCTTTACCACAAAGAATCAGTGGCGACAGGTTTCGGTTGGCTTCGGTAGGGATGGGATTGCTGCCCTAACCAGCATAGCAAATGCCGTTGGCACCTTCTCTGCCTTCATGTTGACTTGTTTTTAGGGCTGTGACTCTTTCTGCTCCACAGCCATACCTGTAGCATCCCAGGAGGATGTTATTGCAGGCCGGAACAATTAGGAGCCCTAATTCCCAGTGCATCCAGGAAGCAAATAAAAAGTTTTCTGAAACTGTCCCTGTCCCTATTCTAGATTTCTGCAGTCAGTCTCTACCTCTGTCTCCTGACCTAATGAAAACTGGCATGTTTTTTCAGGTTGGGCACTTCCTCCTACTCACTTGTATGCTCCAGGGCCCAATTTGAAGCTGCTTGCCCATCCTTGTCAGTCCCAAATGCCTGCCAGAGGAGGAGGTCTTAGGTGCTGGTGCTGGGACTAGTTTTGACGTCCTTTGTTGCTTGGACAGTGGCCTCTGGGGAAAAAAAGAGAGTTTGGAGAAGTCCCAGTTGCACTGTGAAGTAGTGAGAATAATTAGCTACTGGTGTGTTACTGCTTAATGGTAATGGTGGTTTGTTTGCCGACTGCTTTAGAGACAAAGTCACTTCCTTGAAAAATATAAAATTGAAATGGCAACATCTGCACGATAATTGGGGAAACAGCACAGTGAAAACATCAGTATTTTTGATTTTTTCTTCCTACAGTATGGAGAAAGGTGCTAAGATGCTATTAAGCAGTTCTAAAGAAGCAGGGGTTTGAGTGTGGGGCTTTTTTGGTTTTGTTTTTTCAAAGGGCTTGATAGAACTTGGAAGCAATTGCCAGATTGAGCCCAGAATATCAACTGGGTTCCCTCCTTTATCTTCTGTAATACTCCAAACCTGTGTCATGCACCAGCTGGGAAAGGAAGGGAAGAAAAGGAGAAGAATCTTCAAATGATAGTGTCTTTTGGGTTTCTGTGCTGTGAATGTGGAAAGGATCCAAAAGTATTAGCAGACTTCTTTTCCACAGGCTTTTATAGATAAGTCTGACAGTTTAATTTGTGTTACAGCCAGTCCTCCTCGGCCTGTGTCAATAGAAGAGCTCATGGAAACAGCCAAGGGAGTAACCAACATGGCATTGGCACATGAAATCGTTGTTAATGGAGACTTTCAGATAAAACCAGCTGAATTACCAGAACACAGGTAAGATTGTTACCAAATACATTTATAAATAAAATTTGCGTTTGTAGAACTGCAGAACAGCTCTAGCGGATCAG
Source organism: Pampusana beccarii (assembly GCA_013399365.1). Classification (NCBI taxonomy): domain Eukaryota; kingdom Metazoa; phylum Chordata; class Aves; order Columbiformes; family Columbidae; genus Pampusana; species Pampusana beccarii. Next base: position 516,125 of record VWYH01007110.1, on the reverse strand, counting down.
GTAAGGGCTCTGGCTGGTATCTTGTCTGGCGGTGCCTGGCAGGAGGTAGGAAAGAACATAAGAAGAAGGGGGTGCACATGCAGTTCTGCTTCCCCAGAAATGTGTGCGCCTGAAAGGTGAACCTCGTGGAGCATGTCCCAATGCGGTGTGGTTTCTGTCGGTGTCCCCTTGTCCTAGGAGGCTGAGACTGCTGTCCTTTGCATACCCAACTCTAGCTGCAGATGCAGGTGGTGCTCTTAGCATTTTTTAAGCTTTCTCTGCCTGTGGGAGGAAGGTGAAACTCTGATCACTGTAGTTTTTCCTATCTGTTTCTCCAGGGATTTTTTAGGAAGAGATTCCTGTGTTTTATTAGGTTAGTCCTTGCTCGTTTTAAGTTTGAAGTCTTTCCTTCTCTGAGCTACAGTAGTTCTATCCCCTGCTGAGAGGGAGAACAGAAGCCTTGGTGTCTGGTCACCTGTCATCCAGTGTATTTGACCCAGTCCTAGTCCAGATGCTTCGTCCGCTGTTCCTTTTTCTTTCGCACCCAGGGAGATGTGGCTGTTGATGTGTTTCCTGGGGTTATTTGTGAAAGTGAGTGTATATTTCATGGAAGGAACTTTGTCCACATTGGAATCACTGTTGCGTGTAGGGGTTTGAGAGACCTCGAAGCACATTACCTGCATGTGTGCTGCAGGAGAATATGCTACAGGTGGCTCTTAGAAGGCTAGCATTGCTTGTCCTCTATGGAAATTGGTCATACAGAGGCAAAAGCTCTGATGCCCATCTCCCCCAAAACAGAGATGGTGGTTCCCTTTAGCATCAGTAATGAGAGGATGTTGCTTGGAACTGATAATGTTCCTGATGGAAAAGGCCATAATGGGAACAGTCTCAGTTTCCCTTCCCACCTGCACTGTTGCTGTGTTTCCAGCTCTGACACCAGCATATTAAACCACTGGTGTTTTACTAGTGGCTGCTGACTGCTAAATCACAATAACTAAAGAAAATGTGCTGATGCTATTAAATACCTCGTGGTCCCAGCAGGAGTTGCCTTTGCATAATGGTTGAGTGGAGTGGGTGAGGGTCTCTGCTGTACTTTGTTCACTTGTCTCAACCTCTGAGTTGGTAGGAAATGGATTTGTGCACCTTTAAACACTGAGGACGAACAACATTTAACCAAGCTAGCACAAGACAATAGACACCTCTGGTGTCCATCAAGTCTCGTATATCATGGAATCATAGAGTGTCCTAAGTTGGAACAGCTCAAACAATTGTTTGATCTGTCTTCTCAGCGTAGTTTGTCCGTGTGTCAAGTCTGTTAGGCAGACCCAGTCCAGCCCACCCGTGTTGCCTTAACCTGCAGGGTGTGTGCAGTTCACAGGTGGCCCTGTGAACTGGGACCTGTCTCTGACCTGCACAAACGCTGTCTCCAAAAGCAAGCGTATGGAAAGCACCCCTGAGATGTGCTGAGCTCCTTCTCCCCCTTCTACGTTACCTTCTCTGTCCCAGCATCTTTTGGGGGAACTTGCATCAGGTGTTTTCTGCTCGGCAGTTGATGGCTGCAAATAAATGCTTCATTTAAAGTCTCACAGTTAGGAAAGTGCTCTTCTATTCACATGGGCTTCTCAAGTGAATATGTGCTGTGATGGTGGACAACTTTTCTGCTGTGCCTCCACGCTATGAAATTGAACTCAGCATTTTTCAGGGAAGAAGGATTTTAGCATATTCTTCTTTTTTTTTTTTTTTTTTTTTTTTTTTCCCTTTCCTTTTAAAAAAAAAAAAAAAGTTGTTTAAAAGCTGGTGTGCTTTTCTTTGTTTTTTTTTTCTTTTTTTTTTTTTTTTTTTTTTTTTTTAATTCTTCTTTCCCTATCCTCTTAAAAAAAAAAAGAAGAGGAAAAGCTGGTGAGCTATCCCGTGCTTTGGAAAGCCAGATGCTTTTCCTCACTGATGATGCTGAGCAGCATCTGTCGTTGTTCACCAGAGTGGCTGATTTGCATTGTTTCACTGGTCACATTTATCACAGAGGTCACCCTGCTCCCGAGTGCCTGGGCTTTGTGACAGGCCAGGCCTGCCTTGGTACCAGATCCCTGGATCTGGCTTTAGTGAGGGCTTTGGCTGCAGTTATTTACTACCTAGAAAAGAAAGAGCAGTCCTTCATCCTGGGGTACATGCCTGTACGTTATTTCCTTCTGTGGTGAACAGGAGCTGCCTGCTGAAGAAAGGTAACTGAAGTGTTTGGAATTAGCAATTGGTACTGAGGCAGTGGAATTCATTTCTTTTTGACACGAACTGAACCGGGCCTTAATCTCAGAGTAGCTGCAGTATTTATGTGTTGAAGTGCTGAAACTTTTGTGTCGGGGAAGTTATTTCATTTCTGTTAGCTTTACTTAATGAATTTTAGTGAGTAAAACTGCACTTAGGCTTTTGAAAGGAACTTGAATACTGGTCTTCTGAAGACAGGCTGAAATTTTTGTGATTTTTTGTTTTTTTCTTCCAGTTGTTTACGTTGGATGTAGCATATATCAGATACTTTGAAGGATTTCAATTTGTAGCTGCCTTTGCTAGTGTGCAACCCTTTATTATGATAGAAGCTACTCCAAATCTTGTGTCCAGTTTTTCTTGCTTTTCTAAATAATTTAAAATGACAGATCTCTTTTCTGTTAATCATCATAAATTCATTATTATGTCATACTATTACATGCTGTTCTTCAGGAACAGCAGGTTATCTTTGTAAGGTGGCACAGATACAAATATTGTTCTTTTTAACTGGTCGTGTTTACCCGCAGCTTAGAAAAAAAAGTCAGAGATATTGTGCATAAAGCTTTCTGGGATTGTCTGGAAGCTCAGCTAAAGGAAGATCCACCGACATATGACCATGCAATTAAGCTATTGGGAGAAATTAAAGAGGTAAGATGATGTGATACCAAGGTACATTATTGACTTTGAGTAGCTGCATTGATATGAATGACCAAAAGTGGCTGAAGTTCGGCTGTTCATAAAGGACTTTATTTATATTTTTCATTACTGTACCATTGCCTGTGAACAAATACAAGTTGTGTAACGCCAGAGGAGAAATTAGAATGTAAAAACAAATGCAAAACCAAGTAAGATGAATAAAAGGTAAGTAACACTAGTTTCATGATTCCAAGCTTCCTTTGTGTTATGACAGTGGTATTAGTTCTGGAGTCAATGAGAGGCCCTGACACTGGGCTGCCAGAGCCAAGCACGGGAGTCTTAAGTATGATCTGTACTACAGATAGTAACTTCAGTATCACACAGAATGAGGTGAAACATTTGGAGTTAGTGAATGGTTGGTTGGTTTTTAAAAAAAAAAAAAAAGAAGAAAAAAAGATTCCACTTGTAAATGGCAATTAGTTGAAATAAAAAGTGGTTCAGTAACTATTTTGATCCTTGTAGTCTTTGATACATAGAACTAATGTACTGTTAAAAACTTTCCATTTCAGACTCTCCTATCTTTCTTGTTGCCTGGTCATACTAGGCTGAGAAGCCAGATTACAGAAGTTCTTGATCTGGATTTGATAAAACAGGAGGCAGAGAATGGGGCCCTTGACATTTCTAGGTTGGTTGAATTTGTTATTGGGATGATGGGGACGCTCTGTGCTCCAGCTCGAGATGAAGAAATTAAGAAACTGAAAGATATTCATGAAATAGTTCCTCTCTTCAGGTACTGAAATTATATTTATTAGTCGTGTTGAGAGTCCCTTAAATCATTTTAGATGTGTCAGGGTTTTCCAACAGGGCAATCTGCAAATATTTGTAGGAAAAAAAAAAGAAAGAGTGATGGGAAGGGGATGTAGTTGTGGGTGTGGAGGGGAGAGATGCTCCAGGAACTTGAACAGGGATCATCTTTGTTCTGGTGAACTGGAGTATTTGTCTGGCCCCTGCATGTCGCTGAATGGCATTTGCTCAGATGCCAAATGCACAAAAGCCTGAAGATACCAGGTGAATGGTCAGCTTGTATCAACATTTAATACAAACAGCAGAAGCGGCGGGGGGAAAGCAAGCAGGAGCATATGAAAAAGGTGTTATGTTCTTCAACCAGTTCTTCCTTTTTCCCCTTTCAGCTCTCTTTGCCCCCCACCCCCTCCCTGCATAAAAACCTCTCAGTTGTGAAGGGAGTGTATTATACACACCACATCCGAGGGCATGCTGACTTCTGCCTGCTCACCGTGCTCTCACTTGAACAGCTCAAGGTCCCAGTAGCTAAGAGGAAATTATATTCCCCTTGTTGGTTTATAATTTGATAAGCTTTTGAGAGTTCAGGATTGACTTGGCAGAAATATTGCCAGCAGGAATTAGGTTGCTTTGAAATTAAGGTGTTGTTTCTTTTTACTGTTGGATCTGACTGTTCGCTTCCCACTGGGGTCAGCTTTATAGGCTGCCAACAGAGATAGTGTGCAAGCGTGGAAACCTGGGTATCTCTTTATGCGTTCAACATATGATGTGGCACATCCTGGGAAATATAATCAATGGAGCTAGAAAAGTTAATTGCACGGAGGCTTTTTTTGCAGGAAAACAAGATTTATTTCCTATTTGGAAGAGGCACATGCATGTGTGTACATGCTCGCTCAAGCTTTCTGTCTGTCTTCAGCTCTTAGATTGTTAAGTGCCCTGTTAATGTTTCCCATGCATGTTTTTGCTCTTTCCTCAGACAATCTGTAATAAATCTTGTAAACAGTATTTCTTAAACATCTGCAGCCTTGAATAACTTTTTCTGTTTGTTTGTTTAGAGCAATTTTCTCTGTATTAGACCTAATGAAAATGGATATGGCAAACTTCGCTGTCAGTAGTATTAGGCCAAAATTAATGCAGCAGTCTGCTGAATATGAAAGAAAGAAGTTTCAGGAGTTTCTTGAGAAACAGCCAAGTATGACTTTGTTCCTTTCTTTCTTCCCCTCTGACCTCCCAGTAAACTGTGTGGCTTTGCTTGTAGAGCATGAAAAAAAATCAGACTTTTTAATAAGTTCTAGAATTCATATGGTAAATGACAGCTTGTGCCCCAGTGTGTGGTTTGAAAAAATCTGCTGGAACAACATTTCTGTGCTTAGTACACTGGAGTTTAGTTTCATTTCAATAACAGTGTAGGGCACAATTAGCCAGCATCATCTCACCTCCCATTTCCTGTAGCTGTGTGGTTTTAGTTTTGGTTTAATGTTCTGCTTAATGCAATAAATGAAATGCATGTCAAGGACTGATATCGTGGGTATTAGGAATAGTAACTAATGGGATTATTTGGAAATTAGCAGTGGGAAAAAAACCCTAACTTTGAGAAGGAACTTTCTTAACAAGATTTTTATTTCTCCCGGCTCTTCCAGATTCTTTAGACTTTGTCACAAGGTGGTTGCAAGAAGCAGCAGACGATCTCGTAAAGCTGAGATGTAAAATGTTGCCTCCTCACTGTAGTGATGATGGTGCCACTGGTGGAGCTTCTGCCCTGTGCTCCACTGCTGTACAAAACCAGGCCTACCTGAAGCTCCTAAAGTGGGATCATGTAAACAGGCCTTTTCCAGAAGTAGGTATTGAACAGCAACATTGATTTCTGTGCTTGTTCTACTTTTCTGTTTCTGGGATATATATAACAGAAGCTGTTTGGATTTGTAGCCTCGTAACAAGTACAATACTAAAACATTAGTGTCTTGATTGCGAACTCTTGTAGCTCTTCTGGTGGGCTTCTCTTTTTCAGTATTGAAACTGCCTTAGTTGGAAAAGAGGAGTTAAACTCTGGTCTGTGCTGCCTCCCTTGTTCTTTGCAGACGGTGCTGATGGACCAGAGCCGCTTTCAGGAAATACAGCTGGAGCTGGAGCAGCTCGTGGTGACCGGGACTGTCCTTCTGGTCACGTTCAGTGCAGCGGGCTCGGCGCTCATTGATGTGCCCGGATTTGCTGAGAAAATCAAAACCATTGTGAAGGTGCTGCTGGCAGGGATGCATCACCCGTGAGTGTTGAGTAACCTCGTCACACAGGGGCAGGTGTGGTTCTGTTTTCACCCTCGTAAATAATCGGTTTAAACCTCTCCCTGGCTGTGGACTGCAGAACATGTAGAGGGAGTGATGAGGGCCTTTTACGAGCCCAGGCCGACAGTTCATATTCAGCTGACTCGGGACTGTCTTTTCTTGCTCTGCTCTTTTCTGATGTGTGCATGCGCCTTTTTTCAGAGTGCGTTTTTTGCGATGCCTGGTTGGCACACGGGAGCGCGAGCAGGTAATCCCGCTCCCGGGCTGGGCCAGGCTCCCTGCAGACTGGGAGTGCGGTACAGTACGCTGCTGGCAGCTTGAGACCCATGCTGTACACAATTAATGCTTTTTCGCATTAGTCAGAGCTGTCTGGGTCGTAGGAAAGTCAGCTCTTATTTGCGCGGATTGTTCAGACTGGAAATATTTAATGCTGGCCCGCCTCCTCGTTTTATATCTCAAGTTTGTTTTTCAATATATAACGTATTCTTTATAGTCCTGGCCTTTATCTAGATTACACTTCTTCCATTACATTTGATACATAAGGCGACGGTAATTGAATAGTTTGTCTTTAAAAGGTGAGGAAAAAAAGCGAGTGACTAAAATAGCGCAGTAATGCTCTGCTCCGCGTTCTCCAGCTCCTTTAACCTGCAGGAATCCCTGGCCAGCGTGGCTGAGAAGGTGTGTGCGGAGCTCAACAGCTGCCTTTCCCAGCACGGCTTCACGCCGTTCTCAGCCGAGAGAGAGGCTGTGCTCAAAGGACAAATCCAAGCCGTGGCCAACCCGGACAACACCATCTGCAAGCTGCTAGGTACGCTGGGACGGGAACGCTCTCTTCCCCAGTGACGCCTCGTCTGCCTGTGTAAAACCCTTGGTGGCATGTCCTGCATGGTTCCTCACTTAATCCGTTCCAAATGCTTATTCACTGTGTTCAGGCTTTCTGTATTTTACATGAGATTACACTCTGATTGTCTCTTTTGAAAACAAACCAAACCCCTTGGTCCAATTTTTCCAGATTCTCGAATTCAAAAGTTTCTGGAGAATTATCTTGCATCCAGTCACCAGAAATCGTTACCTGTTGTTCCGGGAGGATTAAGCCCTATTCAAAGGGAGCTGGAAGAGATTGCTGTCAAGTATGTTCGTCTCGTCAACTACAACAAAATGGTCTTCAGCCCTTACTACGACGCAGTCCTTGGCAAAATACTGACTAAGGAAGAATCCCGGCTTGTAGGGAAGGCAGAAGAATCATAAAACCCAGTTTGTGTGCTACCGAAACGGTATTGTCAGCTATTTACAAAAAATTGCACCGATGTTTGTCTAGGAAAACAGCTTTCCATGTAAATACTGGTTCCTTTTAATTCACTAGTGATGGCTGATGAGGAAAATACATGAGATGCAAAAGGGGTTCTGAAGTAAATGGTGAGATGCATTTTTAATGTAAGTATGCAACCGGGGCGGGGGGGACGTCTTGGTAGTTTTCTGGCTGCAGTTTTTAGATTTTTGAGCAGATGCTAGGGAGGACAAGTTTAAGAACCGACCTTTGTATTTGAGTGGCTCATTTTAGGGTATTTTACTCTAATTTACCGTGAATTTAGTTGAATTAATCCAGAGCAGATTAGCAGTGGTCCTTCCCAGAAGGGGTGATTTGGCTTTAAAAAAATCTTACTGTAAAGACTTAAAAAGTAAGTTAAAATTCTAGATAAGAGAAACTTTGACAGGCAAAAAACAAAGCCAAACAGCACTTTATTGTAACATTATGGTTCGTATGGTAGGCTACTAGTTTTTTCTGCATTTTACTGCATTTTTAATAGCATTTTTTTGCTGTTTACCTGCAGATGTTACAAAACACATAATATATTTTTGTAGCAAATTTTCTGGTTATTGGGTAACTGTCCTCTGCTATGTACAGTACTTACCAAGGTGGCAATCTTATAGATTGCAGCTGTATTTATCTCTTGTAAAGACTTCAGAAGGGCAGAGCTAAAACGTTTTGATAAAAGTGGCATTTCTTACCTTTGTTTTGCTAGTAGTTTACTCCTTTTTACACGGAAAAACTAACCTTAAAAGTAAGTCTTCGTCATTTTCAGGAGGTGGATTTAAAGTGTGTGAAGCTTGAGGCTGAAAATTTTACTTGTTTTTTTTAAAAGTTCGACTGGGGATGGTTGCACATTCAATCATGTCTTCAAGAATATCCAGGAAGTGCAGAGCACTATTGGAAGTATAAATGATTTTAATGTAGTGTAAGAAGCGAATGCTTTAATGTTAGTTTGAATATACAGGGAATATTTTCAGTAGAAGATTTTTTCCACTTTGTAGAGGTGTTCTTGAAACTTTAAAATATTTGTAGGTCTTGAATTTAATTAGCTACATGGTTTTATTTAACGAGTGTCCACGGAAGAGCTCGGTGATCTTACAGCCTGATTGCAGTTCCAGGCTCAGCTAGGAGGTAAGTGCATTTGAAAGTTTCCTCTAGTTGAGCAGAATGCTGTATGACAGTCATCAAAATTTGATGATTTTATTAAATCAGAGTTCGTAGTTATAACCAGTAAGTGTCCCAAGTACCAGACTATCCAAAATAGAAGGTGTTTTCTTCCTTAGAAAAAAAAGCTATGTAAAATAAATAAAAGGGCCCTTTTATTGCTAACATCCGGGTTGATTTGATTAATCAAATAATCAGCCAAAATAATAGAACTTCTAGAAGGTAGAATTTGATTGTGAACCACTGTTGATGTTTCCCTTTCCGGTTTTCCTTTAATGTCAGCATGGATAGAGCTGCACTATTGTCCTGTGCAACTATAAACCAAATATTTTCTCATTCATTACAAACTCCTTTCCCCAAAGGGGAAAAAAAACAAAACGAAACACCGAAGTTCTGGAAGAGATCACCAGTTCAGACACGTGTTTTTTCTCTTGGCTGAACGTACTCAGATAGCAAAATGGAAATCTGTCTGCGCATCTTGCTTTGGGAACTCGAAACGGAGTAGGTTGGTCAGCCAGAAAAAAATAGTTCTGAGTAGGTTTTTGGTGGGGTCTGTTTGACGACTCAGCAGAGGATACGACAGGGTCTTCGAGACTGTGCTTTGCCATTAGCGCAGGATCCGCCTCGAAACACAGCTGGGAGCTCTGCAGCTCCAAAGAATTAAATCAGCAGGCTGCGTCAGGAAAGAGCTACCAGAAACATCATTGCTAGAGAGAGAAAAAAATAACCAAGACAAAGCCGTTTTCATTTTTGTTAAATGAGAGTTGCAGAAGTTATAAATTGCTGCTATTTTATATTTTAGCATTGCCTAGAAGCTGCCTTTAAAGGCCCCTGTGAGTTATGCATACTACAAAAAATGTAGATGTAGGGGGTGATGTCAAGGATGCGGGGAAGAACAACATCAGCGTGAACCAACAGCCTAGAAAAGCCTTTGAAAGGTAAGCGACTGCTGCCAGAATGGAAGGGGCTGCGCTCTCTGTAGATAGAATTGTACTCCCTTGGTCTCGGAGAGGGCTGCTCCTGGTTCTGGAATTCAGCGTCCAGGTGTCCCTGGCTGCCACCTCCCGTTTCTCCACCAGCGCAGCGTGGATCGTGCACATAACACGTGCGTTATTCGCTCCCGGGGTCGGTGCAGCGAGTCCCATCTCTCCTCGCAGTGTGGGTCTGATCCTGCACTTTGATGTGCAAAAAGGTGCAGCACCCACCTGTGGCTGCTCTCAGCTTTGGGGGTGCCCACGGGAAAGAGCTGAAAGAGACTGGAACAAATGCCTACAAGTGCAAATCGCAGTAGTGATTTTTCCCAAGTTGGTTGTTTTTAACGGTAGAGGTTGACAAATAGTTTCTCTACATCCTCTTTAAGAGACAGGGAGATGCTGTTAAGTGACAGAGTCCTTCTGGTCTTTCCCGAGTGCAATTCTGAACAGTCAGTTACAAGTTAAGATCTTATGTATGCATAGAAACTGCTGGGAAAGTTCATACAGTGCTTTTGTTAGCGTGTTTGAAAATAACAGGTTAAAGTATGTAGCTCATATGTTAGCATTTAGCTTTGTGCATTATTAAGTGAAGACCAACGCAGTTATCCAGGAACAGGTTGCGTCAGCTCGTACTCCTGAACAATCCCCACTAGGAATATGTACCCAGTTTGTCTTATGATGCTGTTGTCCTTAAACAGTCATGGAATTAAAAGCAAAAGTGTACTGTATCCTCTAGAAAAACGGAAGAAAAGCTAATTCTAATATGTATGCTCTGATCAATTTCCTCTGATGGTCTTATTAACATCGCTTTTCCAGTGGCTGAGTAATATTTAAGAAGTATCTTGTGTTTGAATAAAACCAGAATGAGGCATGATGTTACGGATATCCTTTTATTTTAAAGGAATGTTTTTTTCCCATTTTCAACTACAAAACAGATTCCATACATTCTGCCATAAATAAAAACGAACAATAAGGCAGGACACTACATGAACAAACTGAGAACAACTGTTTTCCAGAAAATGTGAATTAAAAATGCTTCACAAGTATAAGCCATCCAGTTTTTAAAATAAAACTGTTGAAAACCCACAAGATTTCAAGTGGTAGATGTGAACAACACCCTTGAAGAACAAAATGCAGTTTTGACATTTTGCACTTTTGGTTTTGCAAAACTAGGTTTTGTTCAGAGCACATTCTAAGGTTGTTCTGGCCGTTTTCAGATCAAGAACCATATGGGAGAAGAGGCACCACAGTAACAAAACCATTTTCAAGATTTGTGTTTGCAGCTGTCCCTTTTGAATGCTTGACTTTTCAGAGACTGATGGACTCAATGCAAGTCTTTGTCTGTCACAGGAGAACTCCAGTCTTGTTTCACCGGATTCTCTTTTGCTGTCGCGCTCTGTAAATGTCGTGTACGGGGGGAACTACAGATCCTTTCTCCTCATCGTCGTCAGAATCTTCGTGGGGTCTCTTAACAGTTTTATTGAGCATCGCGTTATTTTCCACAGGTCCGTTGCCCTCCACTGCTATTTCTGGTAGGCCACCGGTAATTATTCGCACAGCTTCATCAACAGCTGTAGAAAGAGAAAAAGATTAATTTAATTTGTGAAACTAAATCCCGGGTTCGAAATAAGCACGCAAACGAGGTCACCGAGACAGATACAGGGTGGTGATTTCTGGAATGTGAGACATTTTCCTACGCTGTTCTCCTACAAATGTTAAGAATTAAGGCTTCACTGTCTAAAACTCCAAGCTATGGCAAACACTAATTATAAATTAAATGCTGCTGCTTCAGCTTGAGACCTCCCTTGACACAAGACTCAGGTCATTTGCATGTTGGGGAAACAGTACAGCGAGTCAGGATTCATGGGAAAGTACGCACAGCAAGGCAGGTTCTGCTTAGGAACACGGAAAGCTTGAAAAATACCACGTGTAATTTAAATAGATGGCTTATTTTCACTCTAAAAGAAATTAAATCCTGGTTTGCTTTCTCTCTGATCATTTGCTCCTTAAACTAACAGAGGGGGTGAAGAGCAGCATGTTATCATGTGCTACGGTTCACGTGAAGCCTGGGGCGTGGATCTGTCCTGGGTTTATATTTCAGAGCTCTGCCTTTGTAGCAGCTCCGAAAACACTGTTCTGGAATGTTCTCAAGCACGGCAACAGTGTGCAGTCAGTTACACCTACCCAGGAACTCAGCACACTGCACATTCGTAATTGAATGCTACACTGCTGCTAGAAATCTTGCCTTGCTTCTTTCAAAGGAGATTCTGAAAATCTTAATTTCTTTCTTTTCATGGTTACCACCAAAACGTTATTAAACTAGCAGCTGGTGATTTTCAGCTCTTTATGTTTTGTCCATCTCCCCACAGTTAAATGTACAAACATCTCTATGTAGATTCCAGCCTGCGAGCGCAGCCGTTTCCCCGCTGTACCCTTAACTGGTAATGACACAGCTGTAAATGAGGTTGGGATTTCAGACAGCAATATCCATATGTAAAACAAAGTCACTGTCACAGACTCCAGAGCGAACAAACAACTTACTGTCTGGCAGTTTGCATCTTCTGAATATCTCCATGAGCTCATCCACTTGAACAAAGGGACCCTGATTTGTTAAATAAGGAAGAAAAAAAAAGTTTAGAAGGTTATTTTCAACGGAGTGATACATACTGTGCTTCTGTCCAAACAGAAACTCTTCTACGACTTTCTGAAGTTTTCAGAATTCATTAAAACAAACCTGGAAACAAACAGGAGGTGGCAGGAGCTTCATGAGAACGACAGCTGCTGGTGGAACGGGAAACACCCCCCCCGGGACGGGATGTAAACCTGGAGCTGGGGGCAGAAACACTGTGTGAAGCCAGCGCAAGAGGCAGCCAGACCTGACTTGCTTTTACAAAATTATTATTTGGCGCAAGTAATTACTACCCTGTCACTTTTGCCTCTACTAATTACATATTGTTTAGTCAGTGATCTGAAGTCTACGAGCAACGTGTATAACAGCTTATTACCATTTACCAGACCTCAAAATACTGGTACTTATTTCCATGTGACTTTAGTTTTAGGTAAAATACATATGCCTTTAGCAATCCAGTTAAATAACAGCCTCAAATGGAAGTACAGGTGGAGACGGCTGAAGACCAGGAAAGGCCCTGTGATGAGTTTTGCTCAACCCAGGTTAATAACCACTCGCTGCCGGGTGAGCGTTACCGCTTCCGCCGGAACATCTGACTTACGCGCCAAGTGCCTTGGCTGAAATGGAATCATCTGCTGAGTGTCGGGTTTGGGATATTCGGGTTTTCTGTCCACTTCATCTTTGAGAACAGGCACGATGGAAGGTGCAACCACCGGGTCTGGAATGATGGCTGCCAGCTTGGCACGGGACACGTCCTGCGAAAGGCAACGCGAGAGCACTGAGCTGGGCAGCCCCGCCGCGCTCGTTTAAATGACACAACAAACCATCCCTCTAGACCGGTCGCTTATTCTCGCCTTGCCATCGTTACCACTTCAGATGTCCTCTTAGAAGACCAGCTGGGCAAACTCGCACGTTTTCATCAAACATTTTATTCCTACAGCGTCCCAGCTGGGAGCGGAAACACTTGTTTGCGCTACCGAATGGAACCATATTTGTCACTTTTGAGTAGCTCCTTGTTTCCTAGGTTAAAAAGACTGCGGTGAAGAGGTGCAGAGCACTAGGCCTTCACAACTATCATTTCTCCCGTTTCATTCCCTAGGTTGCTTTAGCTGTTACAGAAAGCGAGCAGAAGGCAGCCAGCAGGCACGCAAGCCATCGGCTCAAACGGGATTCAATCTCGGCACATTCCGAGCACCAGAAACCAGCCCAAGGGCTGAATGAGCCCCGGGCCGCCCTGCGAGCAGCCATCGGGACGGGACGAGCTGTCTTGTAAGCACTCCTGAAACTTCAAAATAACTTGGTCCTGATTGCGTTAAAAGCAAAGCGGTCAGTGGCTCAATGTCACCCTTACTTCCGCCCATCACATTTACAGCCGTGTGCAGACCAAGGGTTCAGCTGCTTTGCCAACTTGGATGACTTCTGTATTTTTCAAAAATTCCTTTTTTGTGTAAGAAACACATGAAAGCCAAGGTGCTATTTTGGAGACATGAATTGAAGGCTCTCTTCCTGTTCACGCACATGGGAAACAGCAGTTTGTCCAGCTGAGCTGTTTCTGCCTCTCTGGCACCATATCATGCTTAAAAAAATATACTATATACATACATAGAGATATATATTTTAAAAAAAACCAGGAATATAAGCATTTTCTTCTGTTTTAATGGTTTCCCAAAGTGTTACGGCCTTCCACATGATTAAAATGTAGCTAACATACACTTGGCCAGACATGAGATGAGACAGCACCGATGCAGGTGTCTGGCCTAGACTTTAAATTCCAAATAGCAGCACCAAAGCACTTCGGCCATAATAACTGAAAAAAAGCAGCAGCCACTGATCTCTATAGATGTTTTTTTGTTTCCTCAGCCATTTGCAGCAGCCACGCGGACTGCAGGATCGTGGCTTTGACACAATTCTCAGTGAAGCAAGCCGAGTTTTGCCAGCTGGAGCGGAAGGGCAACCAGCGACGTTCATACAGATGATTCTACAAATTTCCAAAGAACTGTGGGTTGTGAGGGAGCTCAGGTTGAAGTCTGAAGCGGAGGCTGCTGGCTGAGTGGCGATGGCGTTAACACACGGGCCTTTCCGTGGGAAGATGGGAGGTAAATAGGAACGGGTGAAGTTGCAGCTGTGTTGTGTTCCTGGCTCCCTCCTGCCCAGCACGGCCCGGCCCAACGACACTCGGAGGCAGCAGAACAGTTCCAGGCCTGTTCTACCTGCTTTTCTATCAAGGCTAAAAAGCGTCAGGCAAGTCCTAAACACGGAATTGCTTACGTTTGCTAGGACTGAAAAGAATAGCAGTAAAATTCAGTGTTCTTATCCACTCACCTTATAACCAAGGGCCTTCAGTTCGCTCGTAGAGCACGGGTACAAATCCATGAACTTATACCTGTCTACCAGCAGAGCTGTTTCTTTACCCTCGTATTCTTCCTTGAATGCCGTAAACCTCCGTTTTTCCACTTTGAGGATACTAGCTAGATCACCAATGTTACTTTCAAAAGCTAAGAACCGAGCCCAGATTTCCCTATAAAAGAACAGATAAACAGCCGCTGAAGGAGAAAAAATTACAAACCAGTTAAAAAACACACGAGAGGAGAGATGCAAAGGAGCTAATCTGGGAACGTGTGACCATTTCTATGATTTTCTTTAGATGTGTCTATAACATGCATTTATCTTCCTATCGCCTTGGATATTTCTATAAAAACTTTCAGTGTAGTGGATCGTAAAGGACTTTGGTATGGAAAGAAAAGGATTACTGCTGTGAGCTGTTATCAGCAATGTAAGATGCACAAATGGACTTTACTCATCCCACTACACAGAATTTCACTCTGATCCTGATACGTGAAAGACTTTTCAACATAGATTACGATTTAGTTCACCCGCAGAGATTAGCGTATTCTAGCAATGCCCTGTAACACAATAAGCAGCACTTTAGAATTTTATGTAGCCCAAAATACATAGTTACTGCTTATTTGCGGAAAATATATATAGCTTAAGCAACATCTGACCATATTTCTGGACTTGATTCAACTTTCATTTTAGCTTTGGAGCTCACCTTTGAAGAAGACTCAGCTTTTGAATTCTTTGGGGTTTTTTTTCTTCACTTTTAAAAGGGACATAAAATATTTCTCAAGAAAGATGAGAATTAAAGCGCAGAATGAATGCGCAGAGCAGTGCAATGTTTGATTTCTTAGTTTTGATGCCTATGTCTACCAGAACAATAATGGTGAACACTTGGACTGCAAAGCGTTTGTTCACCATTTTTTCAGAGAAATAAATTTAAAAAATAGTAATGAAAATGACGGTGAGTGGTTAATCCAAGTCTTTTCTGCTTCTTTCCCTATTTTATTTTCAGTTGGCTGGGAGTTATTCAGCATTCTCCTCACTAAATTCCTGACTCCCCTTCTCTAACATAACGCTCCTGAGAGATGTGGTCAGCTCCCTCTCCCCATCTATCTAAAGCATCTATATGGTGAGCGATGTATGTCCTTAGCCATGCCACCAAATCCTTCCTGCACAGGAGGATTTTGCACTCTGTCCTCAACAATCCTCTGTCAACGAGCTTTTCAAGTCAATAAATGAATGAATTTCACTGCAAGGGGGACAGGGACTTTCACAAATCTGTCGCGGTTGTTGCTATTTTAGCATGAAGAGGGGAAGGAACATCTGTACCTAATTTTGTCCTGCTGTTCATTTTTCTAATTTCCTTGGGATGTGTGTAGTTGAAAGGGGTTATGTATCTTTTTTAGTGTAGTGAAACTGCTTTTGCAGACGTACCCAGATTTCTCAGGTGGAAGGCTCCCTGAAGTTAAAACACGTTCAAACAAAACTCTTGTATTATTGTCCTCTTTAAAAATAGAAAGAAAAAAGAAAAATCATACAGAGTAAAATATACTAAAAGACAATTTTAAAATCATGTCCATTCAAAGAAATGTGTACATTGAATTAAATATAAAGGTGACATTCTGATACCTGGATTTGAATTTCGGTAAGTAGAAAAAAGATCTGAACGCCTACATAAAACCTCACCAGTGTTAAATTCTACTGTGGATTTGTTATTTGAAAGTCTATTTTTGTTGACAGCAACAAACCAACCCTAATACAGGTTCTTTGCTAACAGCACAGCTATTGCTTGGCATCTCTTCAGGATCTCTGGGTTTTGGGGTTTTTTTTTAATATCACAATGACATATCTCAGCCATTTTAAATTTGGCATTTCAATTCATTATTTCCCTTTTAAATCAGGGTGATATTAATACACTTGTATGTTCCTCAGAAGACCTCCCAAAATTATTGGACCTGGTTCCCAAGGAGCACCCAGCCCTTGTGTGTCTCCAGTTGGGGGATGGAGGGGTTGGTGGTTTTGTTCTTGAAACTTCCCGCTTCTGCCCTCTCTGTGCATTTTACCATATCTCACATTTACAGGAGTTCATGGATCAATTTTCTTGTTTTTCAGTAAAGTCTGCTGGGTTGCTCAAACAGAGCAAATACACTGGCAAGTTTTAAGACAATTTTTATCCTGATGGCAATCTAGGGAGAGGCGCTGCAAATATTCACGTAGACCTAAAATAATTTATGGCAAAATCAAATATACTTTGACTTGAAAAAAAAAAAAATATAATCTCTGTTTAGAGCTCATAGGAGAAAAAAAGGTCTAAATCTGTTTGATATTTTAGAGCCTGAAAAAAACCCAAGGTACTGTAGTGTCACAGGAGGGATTCATGTGCCTGGTGCCTACAGAACAGGCTGGGAGGGTCAGGAGGTGCAGTCGCCTTCAGCCACCGCTCACAGCAGTGGTGTGGAGGCTGCTTCACAATCCTGAGCTAGGCAGTGGTAATTAAAACCAGGTTTTGTTACACCGCTGTGTTGGGATGTTACAAATCCTAAGCTGCCTCCCCTGCCCGCACCCTGTGCTTTGCATTCCAATCCCGCTCCCCAGCAGCTCCAAGCAGCACCTGTATTCACAATTTGCTTTTATATCTTGCTCATCTCATCTGTTTTGGGGAGAACGAGTTGAAATTAATTCTAGTAGAGACCAACTAACACATCACTCCTCCCGTGCTGACTTCAACCTCCCACGGACCTTTCTCCTCAGGATTTAGATTTCTCAAGTGTTCTCCCCACTGTTCAAAGCAGATGCTGTAAAACTACTGCAACATGAGCTGCAGTTTGAAAAGTTCACTCCCTGTTCAGTAGAATCAAGATGTAATGTCAATGCAATTCTGGAACTTCAGCAAGGACAAAACAGCAAGGGTTTTTTTCCAAATTAATTGCTGAGTTTTATGAAGAGGTTTCATTGCTCTTCGAGGAGAGTGAAAACTAAAACACAAAGAACTTGGCTTGAACCTAAATTCACAGAGAAGACACATTAATGCTTCAGCAGACTACTCAAAGCTTAAAGCTTACCGTTAAGGTGAGACAGGTAGTCGATATATGCCAGTACGTATTCTGGAATGTCCCCATATTTTTTCAGCCCTAGCTCAAAAATCTTAAAGGCCACAGACTTATCCTGCAAACATTAAGAAAAAAAAGAAGTTACTAGCTTCAGTGAGCTCCGCACCCTCCTGATTCTAATATCAAACTAAGCAGATGGGCTTACCTTACTACAATAATACTCCATTAAAGCTGCTGTAACGTAGACGTGATGGCGGGTCCGGGTATCCTCTCTTGCTTTCTTAAATATCATTCTTCCAGATTTTATGCCTTCTGCTCGCCTTGCAAATTTCATATATTGGATATAAACCTAAGGTGCACATTAATATTTACATAGTATCAGTGCTAACAAAGAATACTGTGATATAAAAAAGTTTTGGACTAGATCTGAAATAAGCTTTACTCACAAAATACAGCTAATAAATCATAATAGAAACAAGACTGTGTTTTGCCTCTGTTGTTTTGCTACACTGAGGCAATGGAATATACCTAAGACTGATCCCCTGAAGTGACAATAGTTAATACACAGATTTTTCAAGGAAGGGGAGGTAAGAAGATGGATGTAATTTACATAAGCTGGTGGCTTCAGAGAAATAGAGGCTTATTGTAAAAATGGTAACTTTCCAATAAAGTTAAGACATCCATAAGGCTAGAGAACAGCAAAAATGCTCGATGAAGCATTTTACTGTACATTATACAATCCAAGATACAAATCATCCTGTCCGCAAATATTAATACCCGATCAAGGAAATAATGAACGTGCTATTTGATTCAGTGACCAATTTGTGATTTGCATTTCTTTGTGATTTAACTTTCCTCCACTCTGAATTAGATGACAAAAAACAACATTCCTCAAATAGGAGGAACCAGTATGTGTTTCTTCAGAAAATGTGTATTTGGGGAGCACTGCGATCTGTGTTTAATGAACAGAACATGTCAGTAAATGGACACCTTTCCTCTGACACTGACCTGTTGTTTAATTTTAGACCTCAGATGACCTTTCTCCTTCTCATGCTTTGTTGTGTCTATTTATAAACTTAATAACTTTTTGAGGGCAGGTTACTTTCTCACACCATTTGTTCAGTGCTGGCACAGCTGGCACTACAATGTCGTTCACTATATAACTTAAGCAGATGTGCAGTCGTACTCTTTGATACTTACATGGTGCATTACAAATTTATTCGCAAACTACATGTACACAATCCAGTGTATTTCAATTTAGGGAGACCAATGGCCAAAAGCAACGTGCTTTTGATCAGTTAAGGTGAGGCAAAGTGAAATTTTAATTGAGCCAACAAAACATGCACCAACACTGCATCATGAGATCTTTAATATCTTATATCTTCACGGGTTGTTTCAATAGATTTTCCAAAAGCAGAAAAGTGCATGACTTGGTGTATCTAAGTGGATTAAAGGCTATAATTATCAACCTTGCTGAATTTTTAATCTAATTCTGTCATCTCAGTGCTCCACTGCCCCAGCACCTCCCCATTCTCAGTGCCCTCAGGTGTCTGACCACACAAATGTGGAAAAGCTCAGGAGGAGGAATCATCTTACCAGAGTGGGATCGATGTCTTCAATAGCCAGGAGGCGGTTATATATGCTGTGTACTTTCTCATACTTCATCCGACTCTACGTAAAGAAAAAGGAAATACAGACCGCTTGGTAATACTATCACAAATCACCTATGAGAATGCAAAAATCAACCTGAAGAAAAGAAAAAAAATCTGTTTCCTTTTTTGCCCAGTTGAGCACTAAACTATGTCAGTTCTTTTACTCGGATGCATTTTTTGTCTTGTGCAGTCATTTCTTCCCACATTAATTTCTCACTAGTGCTTACACACACGCTTTTCAAGAGCTCTGGAGTCTTTTTCTAATTTAGTAATACTGCAGCAGCACCACCTTTGTAGGTGTTTGGGAAAAGAAGACTTTCCTTTACCTCTGCCTAAAAGTAACGCACAGGCAGGTAGGAAAACCACCTTCTTCACTCCCCAGCCTACGCCTTTCAAATAATCCATTCTGTTCCCTGCCAGCTGCAGCCCTCCAAGTTATATTGGGCAACCTTAAAAACCCCATACACTTGGGATACAAGAGGCTGCACTGAAAGCCCAGGAAAGCTTTTACTTTTCTTTAAGGGCGAAGGGATTTTTTTGCTGTCGCCCTCAGGATCTTCCTGCAAAGACTCTTCCATGTTATGGTAAGTAAAAGTGACAAAGCTGATGCTCCGGTAAATGGAAATCTATCAGCTTTCCAGCTTCACAGTAATTTGAAAAATATAGTCAATATTTAAGTGAAAAGACAGTAGATTTTTCAAAAATGTTGTAACTCATACTGCAGGCTTTTCCTCTATGTTTTGTCAGCTCAGTCTCAGAAACACTGAATGAAGTTAGGACTAGAAGACTCAATAAATTAATTCTATTAATTCTGTGTATTCACTATGTTTCAAACAAATGACATTATTCACGAGAGATGTCTTTGGGTTTCAACGTCAGTACATCGCTATTTTTGCTCACCTCTTCATAATCTGCATATGCAAAATAAAGAAGCATATTCTTCTTTAATAAAGTGCTGATCGCTCTTTCATAAATATTAGCAGCCTCATCACTGAAAAGTTTAGCATTGTTCATGTCCTGTTATAAAATAAGTATGATAATATAATTGTTCAACATCTGTGACAACGAATGCCAATGTATGGAGTATCTTCTGTGTGTGAAAAGTCCCAGTGAACTTCCATGCAGTGCTCCAATAAAGAGATAATCATCTCCCCAGTACTTAAGGAATCACAAAGGCCAAAAAAACCCCACCCAGACCTAAAACTGGCCCACAGTGAAATAGTTTTTTATAATTCTTATCTTAAATGCAAATATTTTTATTTCTTAAAATAGCCCCAATTTTAAAATTCTGAACACGACACAACTTATGGCGTTAAATATTTTTCACCACCATCCCCTTGATTCTTCGGTATTTGAGGAAAAATTAACAGTACACCAGGTCCAAGCGATGAAATAAGAAAGAAAACCAACGGCAACCTGCTTACCCCTTTTTCAGCGAGCAGTTTACTCGATTGCTCGAGGTACTGTGCAGCTTCATACCAGATGTCTGGGTGATGTCCCAGAACCAAAAGGCATTGCTCATAGGCAAACATAACTAGGGGGGGGAAAACAAACAAACAACGACATAAGAAATATTCCCTGTGTATTATTGCAGAAATGGTACCATCTTGCACAATAGAAGTATGAAATACAAAACCCAGCAAATAAATCAGGCAGTATTAACACTAATTGGCTGTGAATACAACAATCCCAACTGCAGTTCTTTTATATTGCCAGGCACTTTATGAATCACAAGTAGCAGCTAAAATCTGCCTCCCCCACAGAGGAAGGTGCAGATCTCATCCAAGAACATCAGCCGTGAAATCAGATCCATTTCCTGAGCTCCAAGGACAGTTCAGCGGCACACGACTACAGCACTGCACCCCCAAACCCATGGATTGCTGCCAGCTTGGCTTGAGCAAAAACTAAAGAGTGGTTTTAAAAAAAACCAACCACCCACACAATTCAAGAAACTTGATCAACTTCTGCCCCAGCGTGAGCCCTGAATGCTAAATCACATCATCACTTATGCTGGAGATCATTAACGGAGCTGAGAAACGCAAATGTACACGTCCTAGCGCAGTGTCTAGTTACCTCTTTTTGTTATGAGGGTTTGATCTTCGGTGCGCAGAGGATTGCTCTTTTCCCACTGGATGTATTTCTTCCACATGTCTACCTGCTGAGCCTCCTGCGGGGTATTTTGGGGGGGCACAGAGGGAGCATTGCGGTCCAGACCTTTCATCACTGTCTCATACTCCTGAAACAGAAGCACTATTTAGAAGAGCAGATTTAAACACATTAAACACTTACTTTAGGTTGTGCTTTATAAAACTGATACAAATATTTTAGTGTAGCAACCTTATTAGTCTAATGCACACTTTTATTTGAAAATCAGAACAAAGTTTAATGCTAGTTTGTAGAATTAAACAGAGCAAAGAAAAGTCAGTGGAGGTTTGTACCTTTGCTACACGTCGTGCATTCATATAATCTCTACTCCTGTCTTCAATCATCTTCTTAGCTAAGTGAATATTGATTCCCTGGAGAGGGTGAAAAAAAAGAACTGAGAATATGCAATTTCACTTTGGAATTACTGAATCTGATTTCATACAGAAAAGATATTGCAAGGGGATGCAAAGGTGAGCTAGAAGGGCAAAGCTATTTTACAGTACTACTAATCTCAAAACATACTGCATTTTTCCTAATAAACACATCACAGACGGGCAAGAACTTTTTTATCAGAGAACAAACTCACTATTAAAAACCAGCTGACCTAAAGCATCTCAGTATACTTTCAATCACAGCTCTTTAAAATACACTGAGCTTAACATAAACCTGCTGGGGGAGAAAGTGGAAAGAAGGTACTTGTGACTGACTTTTTTCCTTTTAAAGCCCGGTCAAAGGCTGGTCAGCCACGGCTCCCCGCTGCTCACCAGCAACCACTGAGACGGCACACGGGGAATTCGGTTTTCTTTGACAAGTAGTAACAGAGACGGACCCCAAAGCTCTGCCTTCTCTGCTCCTGAAGTAACTGACCGCTTTTAAAAGAGCTGATCCTCAACATCCTCCCTGCCGCGTGCAAACCTTGTCAGCTGGGTCTGGGGACCCGTCACTGCAGAGTGACACCCGTCCAGGGCCACACGCACACCGAGGGCTCTGCCGTGCTGCTGAGCACGAGCAGCGGGATTTGGGGCAGCCAGGCCCCCAGGTACAACCCACACCTCAGCATCAGCAGCACGGGCCAGCTCACGGGACCCCAGGCAGGATCGGAACCCCGAAGAACTGCTCTTATGGCAGGACAAGCAATGCCCTTCGGTTCAGGCCCGTGTCTGGGTGGATTTTGCTGGCGTAGCTCGCCAGGACTTTGGGGAAGGTGAGGACAGCTTACAGTCCCATTCCAAACAGGCACCTGAGCTGGGTGTCACCTCACGACAGAAGCGAGGTGCCATCCGGACTCTTGCAGGGTGCTCTCCGGGATAGTTACCCGCGCCAGGTAGCACCCCGAACCGGCAATGCCCCATTGAGCCCAGGACCAGGCTGAGGACGCAGCAATGTTCTCCCAGGACGCACTCCCAGCCTTGGGCTGTGCAGCTGTGTGAGCCACAGACTGTCCCTCTTCCATCTCACTACGGGTGTTAGCGCTTTCGTTTAAGTGCCGGATTAAAGATAGTGGTGACTGCCAGACTGCTATTGCTACCCAGTGGCTACTGACTGAGCTAAAGGGAAGCTTGGGAGTATTTTAATTGCAGCAAATAGCCAGTAACCTTTCATACCGAAATCTGCACATGATCTCTGTGTTGTTGGGCTGCTGCTGCTGCGGGGAATAATTTCCCCCTCAAAGAGCCCTTCTGGTGAGCAGCACGTCCTCCCCTGTGCCAGGACACCCGCAAGCAACAGCCCTGTCCCTCAAGGCCAACCCGGCCACCGCAGGACACGCAGAAACCCACGTCCGAGCAGAGCGCCAGCCCTCGGCTTCCAGCAGCTCTGAACAGCCCCGGCTGCTCCTGGTTTGTGTTACAGACGTCAGCCAGAGCTGCCTCAACTAGAAGATACAGAACAAACGCAGGACAGGTTTCAGCTCTTGTTTTGATAATCTCCCTGCCTATTAGCGAAAGGAGAAGGAACCAGGAGTGACAGCTGTCATGTGGGAGGAGAAGCGGGGGTTTACAGGGAAGTTGTACGGGGGGTTTCCCAGGGAGGAGAAGGCAGGTCGCTGGGCGTCCTCGCCGGTGGTCAGCAGGCCATCTGCGGTGCCCCTGAACACCGCTGCGCTGACGGGCTGTCAGAGCACACGCTCGTGGCTCTGGGTGCCAGGAGGTTCTCCCGCTGGCTAAACACAGTGGCCTTATTAGTGTGAGGTCAGCAATCCTACAACTCGCGTAAGTGGTGACAAGGAAAGAGAATCTGTCCCTTCCGTCCCGCTCGGCGCACAGCTGACCCACAGCACGTCGGCGCCGCGACCCCGGGCGCAATGCGCAGGACACGGGAGGGCTGAACCCGCATTCCCGCTCAGCACGGGGGCACACACCCTCCGCTCTGCATCCTCACGGAGCTTAACAACCTGTTACTGAACATGTTTACGAACACACTCTAAAGGTGCAGCTACAAATGAGCCTGCAAGGTCAATGAGCTGAGGTTACACTTGGGGAAGAAACGTGGTAGTCGACTCACCTGAACTGATGCCGAAATGGCTTCAGGTGAAGGATGGTGAGGAGCATTTTACGTGTACTTGAGACCATGTAAGTTAATACCGTGAAGGAAGCCCCAGTCATCACTGCTGAATATCATTTTACCCCGTTCAACTCTAACTGAAAGGAGGGCAGTGCCTCCTTGGGGAAGCGAGCCCTCATTGCCAGCTGATCTGCTCCAGCTTCCATTAAATATATTCTCCATCACCAATGATGGTGATTTCTTATTCACTACCAATTCCACTGGGCCAATGGGGAAATGGGTCAGTTAAATGTATCCTATAAAAAGCCTTTAAAATAAATTTAAAAATTCACTCAGGTACCTGTACAGTTTTGCCACAGGTCTTGGTACATACTGCACACAAAAAACGTGTTCATACTGCCAGTCATCTCTTTTATACATAATTATTTAGTGGTTACAGTTTGGGCACCATACTTGATTCTGTGATTATTATTTCTTTCTTAATGTCACAAACAAATGTCATGTTCTTGATTACCTCTTCATATTTGTTATAATCCCTCCAGAGCTGTTCTATGTTTATCATTGGATTCACACAACCACGCTGGTAAACCCTACGGACAGCTGTTATCCTCTGGTTCTCTGCATAAGATCCTACTGCTTCTCTAAATAGTGGGGAGAGAGACGAACATCAGCTATTACAGATCATAACTGGTATGAATATAAACATTACATTAACTGAGCTTAAAAGAATTCTTTTAAGGTACTTACACGCCCTTCAAAAAATTGATGTAATCCACCCAGATCTATATGAGAAAAAATATTACAGATAATGAAACCAATGTTTAGTTGTACTAGTTAGAAAGTTAGAAATAAAACGTGTTTTGATAAAAAAAACATACCTGGTATGACATGATTTCCATGCCAATCTTATCCAGAGCAAAATCATATGCCTGAGCCATTTTTTCTCTGAGGAAAAAATAAAACCACAAAGACCATAGAGCAACTCTTTAGTATTTAAAAAGTTCTTTATTTAAGAGTATTCTTCTGTGCAGCAAATTCTAAGCAAACATTGAGACATAAAAAGTATCATTCAACAGCTGAGAGTAAAAATTGGCATTCAGACAGCCTTAAATTCTGCATTTAGGTTTTTTGTATGGTTACTTAAGAACATTATTTAAGTCTGTTGGTGGCAATCTAGCACACTAACAATTCCTGGGCCCCCCCACCCCCTTAAGTGGAAATCCACACACTATGTGCATTTGAGAAGCTAGAAAACAACTGTTCTCTACATCTTAGCTGACAGATGTACCCATGGGTTTGTTTTTGTTTTTTATTTTCCAGAATTCCCCAAACCTTGTTGTAATTCCCCAGGAACACCAAAAGGCCGGGGCAATCAGGAGTAGCTCCCCTGTGTGGAAACTGCTCAAAACCTTTCACATGATTTCTCATCCCCCCAGATTCCAAGTATTTTTCCCCAAATTTAAAATATTCACAGAATATTTCCTTGGTCAAGTTTCAACAAAAATGGCTTTTTTAATCTCCCACTTTCCTCCCAGTCTCCTTTACTCAAACATCTCTCAGTACCTCACTACCTCCTTGACCATATTAACAGGAAAAATAGAGGAAAGCTAAATTAGATAAAATGATGGGGGGTCACTGATACTTTTTCGATTGTTTCAAAACAGTCTTGTAAAAACAAATACATAACTGTATTTTGAGTCTTAATGCATTAGTTATTTTGCCAGTTACAGTAAAAAGAAATTATGGTGGGCTGGGAAAGAAACATTTTATAGATGCTGAAAAGTACTGATATTTTTGGAAGCCTCTCAGTCCACAGGATTGTAAACAGGCAAAATGTAGTGACTGAAAAGGGACGAAGGTTAAGACGCCCCAAAATTTTGACACCTTGATTTTTTACGCCTTCTTGGACATTCCAAAACTTCCTCTGGTTACTGAGCTATTTACTACTGCTGGTCAAACACAGGACCTCAGCTGGAACCCATGCTGAATTTTGGAGACTAACAGGGCACTAAGGGGCGGAGAGCAGAGGTCCCGATGGAGGCAGACGTGCGTTTCAGACCCGCTCAAACACCGATCTCCTCTGCGGGGAACCAGCGCGGATTCACCAGCTAATCCCCCATTCTCGTCTCACCTCATCATACAGATCCAGACTGAGGAAGCAATCTTACCCAGCACGCTCAATTAAAGAAATGCCAATGTTTTCTAAATGCAGATTATATGTTTTAACAAACCCCTGCACACACTCTACTACAAGATCCCCAGGCAGGTTTGCCAACCCAGGTTCCTCCCCACCCCTTGGTCAAAAATCAAGAAGAGATTCACTGTAAAACGATAATAATTCAGAGCAACTCTGGTAACTTACTTGTAACTAGGCAGCTTCCCCTTGGTTTCTCGTACATAGGAAAGGTAACATTTCCACAAATCAATGTGTAAAACCTTCATAAGGCATCGCTGAAATAACTGTTTAATACATCAAGAAGACGTGATCAGGATTCCAAATAAGGAAATCAGGTTTCTATTTTTAAAGCTATACAGTATGAATTAAAATAATCTTTGTGATTATGACTGAGATGTGTAAGAAAGAGTAAATTAAACTACTTATCCTCTTGACTAAAGCATCTCTGTGCTACACAAAGGAACTGGAGAAGAAAGCAGAGAAATTCCTCTGCACACTTAACAGATTACAGCTTGGCAGCAACAACAATTTGACTTTCATTACACTTCTTATCTGTGTTCTTGATTTGCGCATTCAATGACAGCTCTAGTTCTTCTCAAACTGCTTTAGCCTAATCACAAGATACTTTTTCTTGCTATAGAAATATATTACATATATTGATAGGACTCACCTTCTCCACTTTGTCATAATTTTTTGCTTTAATCTATAGGGAAGCAGAAAAAAAAATCACTTAAGAAACTATTTTAGAATAGTAGGAATATATTCTTCATATAGTACTATAGCATTCCACTTTGTACTTTGCCTGCCTAAACTAATTACATTGTAACAGCAGATAATGTTGCAGAAATATAATTAAACATCCCAAAATCATGTACTTTGCTTAACTTTTTAAACATTAGTGTTGTTATTTTTTTTATTTTTTACTTCCACTAGGGCCAAAATTTAGGTACCAGTGGGCAAAGTCGTTTTCCTGTATTCTAGTTTGGACACGCAGACTTAGCTTCTTATTTCAAGGTACACTGTTGCCTTAAGTACATATGTTATTGACTTAGGTACCAAAGACTCTAGATCAAGATTCGGTAAATTAAGGGTAAAATACCGCACTTACAAAACTAATGGGTTAATAAATGTATTAGATTTTAATGTTTCTTTCTCAAAGTACACTCTGCTATGATATGCTGATGCTGAACAAGGGAATAACAAAGCACAGAGAAGCTGTTTTTCACCCGGTGCCCCCAGCCCTGGCTCTCCCTTCCAGGCGGGACCCAACCGCACTCACATCTCGCACCGTTTCATTCAGACAGCACACACACCGCAAGGGCAGAAGGTGAAACATGGTCCAGAACTAACGGGCTGCCTGTCAGGGAGGACAAAGAGAAGCAGGAGACGGGATGCTGAGCGCAGACTGGAACCCTTGATGTATTCATGAGCTCCAGTTACATTAACACGCTGGGCGATCCATAGAGACGCACCCTGAAGAAACAAGGAAAATCGACACCGCATTCGGAAGACGCTTCTGTGTTGAAATAAAGAGCCTTTAATGAAATAAGGATTTGTTAGGCCGTGTTGCTTTTTTTTTAAAGCATTGGAACTTTTAAAAATCTCATTGCTCTTTGTTTACTTCGGGGATTCACAGCTTTTATTCTGGTGTGAAACACGGGAGCCACAGGGGCAGCTCCGACAGCCTTTCCTTCTCCCTAAGGAGCACAGTGGTAGGCAGCAAACGGAACCCTTTTGCACCAGGTGTTAATTATATCATTTTTATACCATTCCCATTCTGAAACACAAGAGGACTTTTTAATTAGGAAACACCAACTCATCTGCAGGAGGCCTAAAACAAACACCACATCCTGTCCTGCGCTGTCTTCCCAGTGTGCTGTATCCCCCGTTTCTATACTCCCGCAACACCCTGGCCCCAAGAGCCCTAACACAGCATCCCCATTTCTCTCACTCCTGAACAAGATTGGTTAAAAATGAGAGAATTCAAACAAGTTTTGGGGAAAAACTTTAATGGCACATGTGGCAGACCAGACCGCTGTGTCTGTATGGCTTTCAAACCAAAGCAGTACCCTGTCCAGGCTGAAAGGACTCCACAAAATCCAGGTTTGCAGAAAGTCAAGCCTAATTATGTCTCGCACACACTATTTTCACACAGCCTTTCTGCAATCTATTCAGTTAAAGGATAGGTGAGCAGCATAATGATTGCGGAAATAACATTGCTCTGAAATAATGCTTAAATAACACCAGGAGGCGGCAGGTCCGTGCTAAGGAGACCGCTCTGAGCCGTGTGGTCCAACACGCCCACCCAACGCACCTTGGGATGGGCTTGTTCAGGATTGTTTAGGGTTGTCTAAACACCCAGGGTTGTTTAGACAGAAGTCTCTCATGGACACAAATTAAGGAGTCTGACACTGCCCTATTTCTAGTTGAAGGAAAGCAAATTCTTCTATTTCAAATTTCTCCTCCACTGTAAAATCCAAAAATGACATTTCCAGTTTTTACTTCATCCTTTTTTGACAGCAATTTTGCAGGTTCCTCAGCACCTCTTAGAATATGCCGAAAAGGATTCAATTCTCACAAAAGAGCCAGAGCTCTGCACCTCCTACCCCTTGCAAACTCCTTTTATCCTTGGTCATCGAGTGGAAAACAACAAATGACTCTTGGTTTGTATGTCTAGCACAGAGCACCGCTCCTGGCACTTTTTCCCCTTGCATTTACTCAAGCAAAATTGTCAATAAGATGAACATAACTTTTTTTTGTTTGTTTTTAAAGGAGTGAATCCTCAGGAGATAGTATAAATCTTTTTCTGGTGAAAAAAAAATAAAATTAATCCATAGCTTTGCCAATGACAAAAGGCAGCATCCTGTGGTTATTCAAGAATGAGACCAAAAATGATTTTTAAAAGCTCAGAAGGAAAAGCTGTTAGCATGCAGGGCAAAACTTAGCGTGCCTTCCAGGTTAAGCCATGTAAGAAGTGATTTGCACCTCTGCCTTGAGTTACTGCGCCCAAGACAACTCCCAGACGGAGCTGGCGGGGCTGTGAATGCTCTGCCTGCTTAGCACGTCTCCCTGCCCCTTGTCACCCAAAAGCCCAGTGACAACTATCACTCAGCAGAAGGGACCTAGACTGACCCCAGGAATTGTACACAGCACCAGGTAAGAGCACAGTAATCCCACTTTAATTGTTTGCTAGAGCAACTTTATTAGCACCTGGCAGCACAGTCACCAAGCACCATCAAAAGGCAGAGCACAAGTACTTATCAATTAGACTATGCGCACTTTCAGTGACCAAAGACCTTGAAAAGTTAAGATATTTTGCTAAGAAAAAGAAGCTACATTCTTTATTTGTATGTGTTGACTCGAAGTATTTTCTACATGAACTATTGGATATGTAAAGCTGCTGACCTCGTCTGGACTTCAAGTCAGTGTTACGTATTTGTTAAATCCACCCAAATGGTTTGACGTTGATTTCTGAACATTCAGAAATCTTGGTACCGATGAAGTTAGGAGGCTGGATATTGGCAAGATTTGTTAAAAATAAAGGGAAAGAAAAAGCAATATTAGCCCATGCCTAGTGTTTATGAAGCGCCCGGAGGCTGAGGGAAGAGCAGGTCCCTCTCCTGCAGAAATCTGCATTTCTTGTCTCACCACTCCCGAGTCACCGCCCCGGCACAGGGACCACCGGGATGGGGAGAGCCCCTCATTTCTGCTATATTCCTTGGGTTTTTTTCTATTACAGGCACAAAAACAGGCAGTGATTAGATGTAGACAAGCATTAAAGGATTGACATCAATACTGTATTTTTGTCCTTAAAGACAAACATAACGAAGTAAACTGTAGGACTTCACAGCAGATTATACTTCAATTTCTAACAGTGCCTGCATTTCTATTCTGATTGCTTTATTTAAAGAAGTGGCATTACCCCCCTGGACGTTAATGTATAGGAGTGTCTCCATCAACTACGGAATAAGCTCAGGCAAAACCAGTATA
Source organism: Pampusana beccarii (assembly GCA_013399365.1). NCBI lineage: Eukaryota > Metazoa > Chordata > Aves > Columbiformes > Columbidae > Pampusana > Pampusana beccarii. Next base: position 486,243 of record VWYH01007110.1, on the reverse strand, counting down.
TATGAACATCTCCCCTTCATCCTTGAAGACTATACAGACGCCACCTGGTTTCACCAGCTATACTTTGATTCTCCCGCAGTAAAACACATCTCGCCTTGCCCTTTTCTGCCTGTGGCAAGGAGAAATTCAACCTGTTTTGCTGGAATAGTAACTTTTAATTCGATGCTCCAATAGGAATTTTAAGTCGCTACTGTATCAGCTTTGTACAAGACAAATTCATAATAACAGGGTCAAACTTCTTCCCAGAATACACAATGCGCTTCCCTATAACAAGTTGCACAAACATTCAAGGGTAAAATTTAATCTATAAATTACACTGCACTTCACCCTTTTAAATAAACTTATTAAAAGACGTGTCATTTATGATTATGCAAAGCAAGTGATTTTAGTTATCTAGAGACTGAAGACTACTTATAGTTGTCTGGCAACATACAACACAAGCCTAAAAAGTTTTATTTTAACCTTTCCAGTGTTTCTTGATTTCGACCAAGGTCCTAAGGGAGCAAGGTTAGTACATGGTACCTAAAGACCAACATGTCTTTTAATGCCATCTGTTTCTATATCCCAACTACATCATCTTTTCCAACGGTTGTTTTTGAAGGAAAAACAATATTATCTCAAGCATAAAATCTAATGTTCCCTTATCCACCGCCTCCAGCTCTTCCCTCGGTGTGGCAGATCCTCTCGCCCCCTCCGCTGCCCACTGCCCCACACCGTTATCTGGTTTTTGGACATTTTTTGGAAGCCGGATCTGAAAGACTCTGCACCTCGGGCAGACCGCACCGGCTGATGAGGGATGAGCTGGGGAAAGAGAAAATTCCCTAACAGTGCCAGCGGTAACTTTCTGAGGATTTACTTCATAGCAGCTGCTATTTTCAGAATGATTTTCTAAGATATGGTTTCATTATAAATACTATCATGTATGCAACACCTTCTGTTAAAAAATTCCCAGAGACACAGCATGTTTCCGAGTACAAACCTAGAAGCAGAGCCTACATTTAAGTATTTGGAAGTATCACTTTATTAACTGATGGAAGATCACTGTGAAAGACCTCATTCAGAGCTAGATGGCTAGGTATTAGATGATTTAAAATCTCACTTAAAAAAAATAAAATCAGACTACACAAAATTTATCAGCAATTAATCCATTTGTGCTGATCATTTACACCGCCCTTTTTTTGTTAGATCTTGATTGTTAAGGTAAATAATCAATTACCTGCTGTCAAGCCCAGTACGATATAATTTGGATCTCCACCAGTACAGAACTGTAGGTGTAATAAAATACATTCACATTTCTCTACCCACTTCTAAAATATAGGCCAGGGCTGGTTGGAGAGACATTCACACTTTATTTACAGAACAAATACTGCTTGGACCATAGCAGTTCAAACTTTTCAGACTGCTTCAAAGAAATGTAAGAAAGCATCACATGCTAATTCACTCATCTATCTTTACCACCCTCCACCTTTTGCTGAGGCTTCCAGTCAGTAACTAATTGCATGAGCACTTAACATGACAAACTCATTCTCCTACAGGTAAAATAACAGCAATTACCTTTGCAAATAGCAAACCAAGCTCTGTTCGAGCACATGAAATGCAGACAAAACACAGGACTAACATCGCACTTGCATGCGCTCATTAACTCAAGGAGGATGGATGGTAACTGCCTAGACAACTGGATGTAAAACTTACGCAGGCTGAACAAAGCATGTATTTCATTTGTGAAAGATATCCCAAGGTTTAACCTATGAAATCCTTTATTTAAAAACATTAGCATAGAATTGCAGATGTCATTTCTGTAATATATAATTTTGCTACAATTTGTATCAGATAAGGATTGAATGATTCAGTATTTCTGCAGTCTTCATTTGGATTTTCAATATTCCTTGTGAAAATATAGCTTTTATCTTGCTATTAGTAAAGACTGCAAGGAAGAGATATAGTACACTGAGTATGGGAAAACTCGTTTTCTCAGAACGTAATAAGATGAGATTCCAAGTATTATCATTTGGTGTGGTGTCATTTTTCACATTCACATGCTTATGTGTCTCAATTTCAAAGTCTGCCATAAAAGTGTTCCCTACAAGTGTTCCTAATGAAATGCCTCCAACTGCTACTATTATGTGTATTATTTCTAGAGTTTCCAAAACCATAGCATTACATCACAATGTAAAAGTCACGTTGTTTCCACTAGATATATCATCACCTGAAAAACAGTCTCCCTACAGGATTGCAGTCACAGCTGCCATATAAATGGCTATAATGTAGAGAGAAAGAAAAGCAGTGCACCATTCTGCAGTCTGCTTCTGAGGAAAGCCAAGAATAGACTATTTCAGTCGGAAGGCACCTACAATGACAATCTAGTCCAACTGCCTGAACAGTTTAGGGCCGACCAAAAGTTAAAGCATGTAATTAAGGACGTAGTCCAAGGGACTCTTAGACACCGACAAGCTCGGGGCATCGACCACCCCTCTCGGAAGCCTGTTCCAGTGTCTGATCAAACATGTTTCCTGATCACAACCATCACTTAGGTTTCACAGTTGCTCCCTGATTGACGAACTGGTGGTCTATCACACATGCTATCGTGTATTTATAGTTAGATATACTTTGAATTTACTCACAGTATTTAAGAATAAGTAAACTTTTCAGTAACTAAAGGCATTATTTAAGCTAATGAACAGGACCTGTAATTCTGCAAATCCAATTACCAGTTACTATCCTGCGCACAAATACCAGAACAGGCATTTAGTGAACAGCTAATGAAAACACGTTAACTTTCTATAGCAAAATTCTGGGCCATATCACCATTTTTTTAATAAAAGAAAAAAAAAAACCCAAACAAACAAACAAAAACCAACCAACCAGCCAAAAAAACACAGTTGAAAGCAGCCATATCTACAGGAAAAGTGATCACTAAAAAACGAAGGGCAGCATTTTGAATAAGGAGCCAAGTTGCAGTGAGAGATTGGGCAGAGCTGGAGATGAAGAGCCAGTATTACACAAGGTTGCTCCTCACTCTCCAACTTCTTGAGAATCGTCATTAGAGCCTCACAAGCCCAGGCCTTTAGCAGCCTTCAGGAACAATTAACCAAAGCACATCGGGTTAACATACTCTACCAACCCTCCTCCTCCCAGAGGCACCAGCCTTGAGAGATCTCTACATGAACATCTTCACCATCTGACCAATCGTAAAAAGAAAAAAAAAAAAAAAAAAAAAAAAAAAAAAAAAAAAGAAAAAAAAAAAAGAAACAAAACAGAAACAACAAAAAAAAAAAAAAAAAAAAAAAAAAAGGCACGGCTGAAGACTTGAAAAGACTGTTTCCAGAACTGGGAACATAAAACTAGATTTATCTGGAAGTTTGGGAAAGGAAGGAACGCAGCTGCGCCTGCCTGAGGGCTGCAAGGCAGCATCCCACAACAGAAGTCTTTCCAGAAAAGAGTGAAAACGAAGAAATTGTGAAATGCTGCTCTGAAGACAGAGTAACATATGTCCCAGCTCAAATTTAAAAAGCTACATAAACAAGACAATAAATTAATCCAGAAGAATACATGAGGAGAATACCCTCAGGTATCAGCAAACTGTCTGCATTCTAGAAGTGCAGTAATACAAGGACTGAGAACCTGGACAACCTTGCTGAACAAACAAAGTAAATGGACTGGTCTAGAAGTGAAGAAAGATTAATGCACTGCAGCAAAGAAACAACTTTGCTACTAATAGTATATTTTTGAATATTAAAGCACTATCTACTCCCTCTAATTCCTAAATACCTACTCCAGTGTAAAGAAGAACAAGGACTTCATTAAGGAATAAGAGAGCTCAGAGACAGCGTTTGTAAAAAAATAGCTACTGTGCTGTAGTTGAAACCTTAGTGAAACTTCATCTAATTTCCAGATACAGACAAATCTTTAGGAGTAGCATCTGCCTTTACCCCCTTACAAAAAATGTTGGCCTCTTGGTCCAGCAGAAAGGCACTTTATTCATGTTAATACTTTGAAAAGCAAGCATGAACTTCAGACACCACTGTGAGGAGACTAGCCAGAGGCTGTACAGGGAAATATTTATTCACCAGCAACCTTAAAAAAGTCGTGTGGTGATAAAACCGTTACGTGATTTTTCTAGTTGGAGAATGGTACTGAACAGCAATCACTGATTCACTCACTGTCTCTATTTTTTCCCAACGTCACATATACTTCTCTTTTTTCTTCTCTTTGTTTTCAATCTGGATTATAAAAATGAAGAAGTGATTTCTCAAGTATTTCCTCTTCTTTCCCATCTACTGTATTCTACTGCTCTCTCTTCTCATTTTGCTTGTTTGTGCATTTTACTTCATTTCCAGAAAACAAGACAAAAACCACAAAGCAAACCCAACTCTTGTTATTACTTGCACTGCTATTTTCCTTCCTGACAAACTGAGTCCCATTATTGCATATATCTCTTGTGGATTAATATAATTCAAGCAAAGCTGCAGAAATCCTCCTTTTCAGGTCAAGATGAAAAGCACACTCCGTGCTCTTCAAAACACAAAGACAACTTATCTGTTCCTTCACCGCCCTATGGATCTGACATTTAAAAGTTGCTTAGAAATCGGAGTGAAGAAGAGCACTGTTGTCTCTCTAGGTCTTGTTTACCACGGGTACTGCCTCAGGCTACTGAACGGGCTGTTCTCTGCCGTACGGGGTAAAGGGTAAAGCTCACACATATGGTTCACCCAAAGCTGCAGCACTACCAGCTTTTCTTCCTTGCTCTATTTCCTCAAACTCTTCTTTGCAAAATGATAAAGTTTCCCCTATGAACGTTTAAAGACAACTGTCCCCAACAAGAACCTGATACGAGGTATATAATCAATAGCTACGCCTTCAATTTCACACTTGCTCTAAGCCACAGCAGAAAACATCACCTCACATTCACACTCCTGCAAACTACCTTGCTTCCTTCCCGACTTGCGCATTTTGGTTCTTCCTACGTACTTTGGTTCACTTCTGCTTCTCATTCCTGTTTCTCAGTGTCTTCTGTATTTTACAGAAGCAGTGGGAAGTTTTAAAATGCTTTCTCAGACAGCTAACATCAACAGATCCACTGATATCCTTTACGGTTATTAGGAAGTATGCAACTTCACAAAGCAGCAGTGCTTTTTTGCCTAGAATTAATTTTATGTTGGTATAACTCTCAGAGCAACAAATTTATAGGACTCAAAGCATACACAGCACACACTGATGGCAAGCTAATCTGTTAGCACGACAAAATTAAGAGACTTGCTGGCTTTATCTATTGCCCAGATCATTAAAGTGAAAAAGTTAATTTAAGAGTGAAGCCCCAAAGCAAAGTCTTTTGCCCATCTTATGGGGCTAGAGATCCCTAATTTGTGCACTCCGATAAACCACACCGGTTCTCTACCTTAATGACATACGCGAACAGCCCCTCAGCAGGGGCAACAGAATCGCACATACGCACTCCTCAAATGCTTCGTTTCAGCTAATTTAGTGAGATAACGGGTGCCAGTATCTTCCACAAGGTTGCCAGACCGGGAGCACAGACACACTGCAGTCTGTCATCATCACTAGCGAGGCACTAACCCCATAACCCAGGCTGCAAATTTACATTACCCAGACCTTAAAAACAAGGCAGGGATCGGACTGCTGCAACAGATTACATGTCAGAAGGGGTACATGAGGCATCACTACCCAGAAAAAAGAAAAAACAATTGTTTCCATGCACAGATCTCATCCCTTACAATGTTCTAACTAAAGGTCTAACTTGGTCTAGTTACCAAATCTGGACTGATCACAAGCAGCTTAATCTGAAACCACATTAACAATACAAATCTGAATTTAAAACCATCCAGTTGCTTTTCACTTCTATCAGAATTCAGTGCTTATTAAAGTAACATACGGCCCATTAAAAAAATAATTCCTCCTTTGATTTTGATATCCTCAAAACACCTCAGAGCAAGTAACACATCAAAATTTTTAAGATAGTGGTCATTTACTATGTAATTTGATGAGATAGCTGGGGAAAATGGGACATTTTAGGAGCACTAAGTTCCCCACTGGGTTAATAGTTTGACGATTTCTTCATACCATGAATCATGAGATTTCAGAAAATTTACTTTTGTAGAATAAAGTTATCAAATTTTTGTATGGAAGGTTTTAAGAATTCTCCATTCATTCACCAAGATTATATGTTAATAATATATCTGAACAAGTCAGAATTTCAGAGAGACTTTACTTTTTAAAGGGACCCTTGAATATCTGTTTAAAAAAAGCAACACATGTAGAAGACAGCAAAAGTCCCTTAAAGTCTTCACACTGACTTAGCAAAAAGGGCTAATAGTCCAACTGAGGACATACAAGGACCAGAAAGAACTGCTGCCCTTTTAAGTAATCAAATTCATTTAGGGGCCATGCATTAATTTCTCCCACTTTATAGCATGGAACTGGTCTAATAAAGGCTCTCTTCAAAATAAAGACAGGCAAACAAGCAATTCTCCTAAGGAAAAGGAATGCAAGTTGCTCAAAGAGTAAAAACAGCACTAGAAGACGTAATTGTATCATACAGCATAATTTTCTTACTGTTACAATATTAGCACAAGAGTAGCTTGGCCTGTCAGCAGAGGACAAATTGTTCTTAATGTTTTGTATCCATGGCCGGAATATAAAGAACAATTTTCCAATAATTTTTTGCAAAAATGGCCCAAAGAACGGTTCTCAAAACCATTAGCTTGGTCTTGAGTCTCCAAAGGTCCCTAGGGCAATAATGTTTGTCCACAGAAGACAGTTGTCTCATCACAGAAAAGAAGAATCTGTTAATAGTGGAGAATAATGCTCTGGCACAAGTAATTCTCTGCAACTGTGTCGCAGCATCAATTTGCAGTTGATAGGACATATAGCGCATCGCACAATAAACCTTACTAAACCCAAACCAAATGCACTTGAACTGCAACGCTACCAAAATAACCTTACAAGGAAGGGATGCGAGTCCTGGCTTTGCCATGGATTTCCTATGAAATCATGAAGAAACATTCATTATGTCAGTAATTTACTAAACTGGGAAAATAATCTGCCTCAGAAATGCAAGATTAACCTAATGACTGAGCTGGTTTTGTTCTACAGCAATGGGATATTTCAGCTGAAGTACAGGGAATTAGTGCATTTTTCTAATACAGGCAGCTGCCCTTATCAAAAATCCTTCATGTGTCTGTCAGAAATCAAGGAAATTCTCTACTGTTTCCTTTCTGAAAATGCATATTCTTAATCACAGTTACTGAAAAGCCTTATCTATAATGTTAAAAGAGGAAAGACTGTATTTTAAAAGTTGATTACAGAATTAAAAGTCCAGATTCCTGTCTTTTGGCAATGAAGAGGAAACAAAATTCACTACAAAAGCAGAGGTGAGAATTAATAGTTTCCTTCAACATACGAAGTTTTACTGCAGGGTCTCCTCAATATCTAGTTACCCAGTCTGGACTGATCACAAGCAGCTTAATCCAAAACCACATTAACAAGACAAATCTTTTTGGTTAAAGAACTGATGCAAAAACAGTTAAGTGGATAGACTCTGCACAACTATTCCGGGACCTCTGTTTCTATAATACTTGAATTTCAGCATAATTACTATCTCAATTAATCAGTCTGTTTAGCAGATTTAACAAATAGGTTTCTAAAATATTTAAAAGCTATACTGCTTTCCCCACTCACATTGTATAAGTGCATTTTTTAAAGTGCCTTCCCCTTCTCCTTCCCTTTTAAACTTCAGCTTGATACCTTCAAAGGTTAAAGCTAAACCTGATGGGCTTTCATCTGTTAGAACAGTCCCACCTGTCATAAAACAGGATGAACACCAAAATACAGGTATAGCTACTTTAAAATCTATATGAGTTTATATTAGTGTTTAGATAACTTATTAAGCTACCTTATATTTGAGTAATTTTGCTACAGAGATGCACTGAAGTTGGAAAACAAAAATACAGAACACATGTTCCCACGCTTTAGAAATCAAAGCTATGTAGGTGACATTTCTATTGAAAGGGGAGAAGGATTAGCTCTACACTGACGTCTTCAATTTTACAGGTCAAATCAAAAGAGCTTATACCTTATGGTTTGGTTTTGGATTTGTTGGGTTTTGGTTTGTTTGTTGTTTTTTTTTAACTACACTCCATGTGATTAGAATTATAAGATTAAAACCCATTTAAGTCAGCTGTACTTTTTGTAAGACAGAAGACTTGTAAAGACAATTCATCAAATTGTTCCTATCTGAAATTCAGCAGTGTTGGATTAGCAGTGAGAAGAGCTGCTCTGACTTCAGATTTTAATATAACAAAAATGTCATGTGCTAACATTAATTTCACATGCAGGTAGGTAGGTGCATTTACAGTTTATTTCAGGTCTTATGAAAAAGCTAGTCAAAAAAGCCACACAAAAACTCGCAGCCCATGTATCCTAGCAAAAGACATGAGATGGAACACAACTGACATCCCAGTTTCCTCCCACCTCTCTCCTTCTCAGTATATGGAGAATAGTAGAAGTTAGGGTCAAGTATTTCAGCTAAAGACTGATTTTGGAGTAAAGAAAGGACACTGGCACTGGTAAATCCTTAGACTTGCCAAAGAAAGCTTAGCTTTGACCCATAAGCTTCTAGAAAGAAAATGCTGCTTACTGACCAGAAATGGAAGTGCTACTTTTATGTACACTTGTACAGAATAAATAAATACAGCTGGTCTTTCTGCCCCCCTTACTAGAGAACGCTCTCAAGGATTACTTTCTTTTCAGTAAAGCCCTGTTTGATACTAATAACCTTACATATTTGTTGCTTTCCACAGTGTAAAATGCATTTGCTTCTACACCCTGTCAGCAACAAGTGGTGTCCATGCAGAATTAGACGCATTCTAGGAAACTGCTGTTTGAGACAGCAGAGATCCAGTCAGTTGGATACATCTTTCCCCCACCCCTCAAACTAAGATTTTGTGTCTTTTCTGCTACAACTGACGATTCTGAAACCCAGACTAAAGTGTTCTAAAACTTCCTGCAAAAAAAGATCCTCTTCAGCAGATGGACAGCAGGTAATTATTTGATTTGGACCATGAAGACTTGAACTACTAGGATAGATGCATCGTTGCACAGACAAAGACGGGACAGAAAAATACAGAATACTTTCAGATAGCATTTGCATTTAAGAATGTTGCAAAATGCCTGAGTTTCAAGCACGGCATTAAAAAAAACAGCATGTAGGCTCTCAGCTGATTTCTTGCATCTGATTTGCACAGAAGGACACAAGGGGTCTCAGAAATACTAACACGGATCTCTTTTCTTATATTTAGCTGCTTTAAGCTAAGAAGCCACAAGCAGCACTTGATCTGAAGTAAAGACACCAAGCACACACCACCACCAAACCATCATCTGTAAAAGTGACATGTAACTAACACAGTAGCTTAATTGACAATCCCTACCACTGGCTGAAAAGATTTGGTTAAGTATAAAACACAGAACTGCTGCTAAAACATAATGTAAACCACCTAAATTGAGAAGATGCAGCTCACAGCAAGGCAGACAAGGTTTTCGAGAAAAGGCGTGAATTTCCCCATGTTCAAACTTTGGCCTAGCGTTGGAAGACGACAGTCTTGACCCATTTTTGGTGTACGTCATCACGGTTACGCAGAATGCTTTAAAAAATCCAGTCTGAAGATTTAGCAACGTGAAGCATCGCTACAAAACCTCTGTGATTCGCAGAATCAGCCGGCGCTTGAGCAGGGAACTGACCTCGAATACAGATCACAGCAGAAAACTCTGCTCACAGATGGGAACGATCGTAGCCTAGACAGTTTTTAGCAACTCTGCCAGACTGGGAGAAAGGCAAAACACACATAACGCCACCGAGTTCAAGCAGCTAGTGCAGCTTAACTGCTGGTCAAGATTTCTGTGTGTTGGAAGCACAAAATTACCCTCTAAAAGCAACGAACAATGTTTGATGATGAAGTTTTTGCAGAAATGACAGCCTGCTGCAAGTCTGTCATGCAGGCTAATGGTAACACCTCATCAGTGCGGTGTCTTCATTTGAGTCAGACCAAAGATGAACAAGAATTATCAAACTTAATTATTTAGAAACACCTGTATTTTTCTCATTGGTAAATTAAAACCAAATAACCACACACACAAGCCATCCACCCCCCGCCCCAGCCCCACAGATTGACCTTATTTTGGGAATTCCTTGAAATGGGAAAAAATAAACCCCACAAAATGTTTCTGGAGGTAAAACTGAATTTCAAGAATATTGGTAAAATGAAAATAAACACGTAATACCTAGCTTTGTGCCTTTTTTTGTAAATAGATGAGATTTCTTTTGCAAGTAATTTTTAACATTTTAGTAGAAGGAAGAGCAGAAACTTTGTGGCACTACTAAAAGAGAAACTTACCTTCATCTGCTTAGTGCCAGAAAAATATTTCTGCTGAATTAGTCTGCCAGCTAATTTTAAAATTCCATAGTACTTCCCTTTTTATGTTCATCTCTGGCACACACAAAAAGCATTTGGGATATAATTTTTAAGTATCAATTTTAAATTGAATTGACAAAAAAAAAAAAGCACCTGAGTTATGTTTAGTCACATTTTATGTGACGAAATTACTGTTTTATTCTTTCACAATAAATAGTACAGTCAGTTTCCTGCTCAGGCTTACCAGCACTGAGATTTTATCAAGGGCACATACCATGAAATATTCTGAGGTTTTAAACCACTTATTCTGCCCATCCTGCTCAAGTACTACCATGCAGAATTTCAGTTGACATAAATATACTGACAACATTTCCCTGAGGAATGCAGGCAACAATAATGGGCAAGTAACACATACTTACCAGGGCAGCAATTCCTTTTTTTAAGGGGTGGGGTAGGGACAGGGACACTGCTCTGTATTAAACATTTTACCTTGCATGCACAGCATCTTTTTAATGTAACTTCAAACCAAAATCTCATGTTTTGGGGACTATTTTAGAGTCCACTTTTGACAAAGAAAACTTTAAGTAGCTAGTAGGGTTGTCAGGGGCACCTATTTGTACTTTTAAAGATTTATCCCAGTCTGTTTAAAGACCAATCCACCTGAAACTCTACAGTCTCCATTTTAAGTGAACTGTACTTTCAGTTACTTTTTATATAATGATCAGTCATCACCACAGAGTAAGCATTTCTAACATTATTTTACAATTAGAGAAAATTCACAATTCCCAAAGCAACAGTCAGTTGGTACTAGAACGACGACATTTCCCTAGTGAATTTAAAACTGCTAGACCACAGCTCTGAGAGTCAGGGTTACCATTCTAATTTAGTACGACGAAGTGTTTCTTTGTGTATGAACTTGCCAGCACCACCAGGCTATACAGGTAGACTTTCAAAGCACACTGCTTGTACTAAAACTATTAATTAATCTATAGAAAGAATCTATAGATTCTAAGAATCTATAGAAAATCTGAAGAAAGGGGTCAATTGACATAGTTGAGGGAAGGAAAGTTGCAAGCTGAACTTCCACCAGCAAGATGCATTGCAAAACCAATTTTACGTAAACTTATTCACTGTCACTCATCTTCAACTTACATTAACTGCATGTTAGTAAAAGTACAGAACACCTTTAAGTAGATAAAAGCCTCTGTGTACTAAATTACCATCATTCAATTCTCCACAACAGTAAAATCAATGAGAAGGCTTCTTATACCTCAAGCTCCTGCATGGTACGACACTAATAACCATTTTATTTTCTAAGTATCTGTGATACAGTACAAAAGAGTAAACTGTAGAGATTAACTAAACCAAATTTCAGGGAAAGTTTAAATGAAACTCATTCCTACTACATACTGCATATCACAGGCTGCTAAATGTGTTTATTTGCTTTAGAAACGCAATATCATTACAATGTCACCAGCAGCCAAGCAGTTGCACAAGCATAATTAAGTGATGTTAAGAGCACAAGATTTTTTTCTGCAATAATTAAGACGTAAAAAGGTTTGTCATGGGATTAGTTTTGGATTCTTAAAAAAAACTACATCAGAAAACATAGAGAAGCAGAAAAGTGACAAATACCTCATTTCATTACTAGTTTTATATAGTCATATTTACAGGAATCAAATGAGGCAAGAGTTGATCCTCCATCACAGCACTGAACTTCTCTAATTAGTTGATTCAGAGGAACAGTCTGAATTAATAATGATAAAATCTATCTAATTAGGATATATGCATAACCTCCATAAGTGTGTCGTTGAAACACAGAGCAGATGTCAAAGTATGAGTAAAATTACCAAGTTTCCTCAGCATACGAACAGCTCTCCTCCTTTTAGAGAAAATAAAAGGTGTGAAAGCTCTGAAAGCCTTTAGCCCAGCGGTCAGTCTACAAGACCTCTGGTTACAGGATCTCCTAACAGATTGGCGATGTGCACTCACTGAACTCATGGAACCTAAGTAGGACATAGACCCTGTCACAGGGCTTAGTACAATCAGTTTCAAAGGGAACAGACCCAGACAAAGTTTTTACATTCCAAGTTAGAAGTGATTCTATTAAGCAGCCTTGTCTCAAGATGCAACAGGACTCTGCTCTATAGTATTTCTGAAAACTGTCCACAAACAAAATTTAAAAATAACATCTTTCTACTTCTAATGCCTATCCTCTAACTGAAATGTTTCTGATTCCACAGTTCAAATGACTCCTGGAAATGCTCCCATGCCCCTATACTATGAATATTTGTCACTAACAAACCAGCTAAACCCCAACACTGGTCAGATTCCAATCACTGCAAGATCTTCTTGTGTGTAGTTAACTGTATGTATACAGTGTACCACAAAAATGTGAATGCAGCCTGTGCAGAGGTAGTTATGCATCAATGCATACCATTTCTTCTCATTTTTCAATTGTTGTATGTAAGAAAAGAGAAAGTGTCAAAGCTCATGGTATCAGGCACACAACACTTCACTACGCAAGTCCAAAATCATTACTGGACACATAACACCCGTCACATTGAAGCCATCAACAAGAAAAAAACATACCGTAACGAGGGGAAAAATGGAGAACATTTGTACTAACAGGTCACGGGAGTGCCAGAATGAATAGCTTGCCTTCACAGAAATTTCTAGCTAAGAGAAGCCACCGTATTTCATCACAGCAGTGACTCAAAGCCTTTTCATAGTCTGCAGAGACTCTGCAGCAAATAAAGTTAAGCATTATTTTATGTAGTAGCACTAACAGACAAGGTTCAACAGAAGGTGTTCTCTCAGACATCAGGCTACTCAAAATCTGAATAAAGAGCATCAGGTAACTCAACCAGCTGACAACTGGAAGAGACGTAGAAACGAATAAGAAATTATTACTACAGTTCCCTCACCCCTGCAGATGAAGATAATCAACCTCTAGCACACACAGGGTACAGAAGAAAGCTCTATATTTTTTTATTTCTGGTTCTTTCAGGTTCAGACATGAGAAAGTAGCTCAAGTTTGTGCCTGACTTAATGCATATACTCCCCCCTCAAAACCTCAACAGAAGGATTAGCAAATGACTTCAATAAAAAGCACACAATAAGAACGGTGTTCACTGTCCTCCTTACATGTGAAAGTGAGACCTTGAAAGTGGTGTGAACATGAGTTTTATATAACTAACACTTCTAACGGGGATGTTTCTGTCACCCCACGCAGAAAGAATACAACAGAATGGGAAGTGGTTCATGTTTATTCATGTGAAAACAGCAGCACGCTATAGAAGAGGGTTCATAGCAATCTCTCCATTAGGCATCACTTCCACTTCAACAATTCCTAATACTTTCCCATGATATTTTTATGGTAAAATACAGAAAACAGAACTGTAACGAAATCCACCTAGTGTTCTACTGCGCATTTTCTGAAACTAGAAACGTCAATTATGTGGGTAACTTTCTGATATCATACAACTTGCAGGACCGTGTCGACTATGCAAGATGTACATGCCTGTATTTACATATTGAGTAGAAAAGACAGGAAAGAAGTTGCGCTCACTTTCCAGTGCAAGTCTACAATAATCACACAGACAGAACAACATTTATTAACAGGAATGGAACAAGTCCACACATGAGTAAGAAAAGATCATAAATAATACAGTTGTAAAAAGAATTAAAAAATCTCAGACTGAGGCAGTCAAGAATGTGCAATATGGATCTTTGTACAGAGCACCTGTACAGCAGTTTCTCAAAAGCAGTTTACTAGGAGAAATGTGGTAGACTAGCAGGGTGGGCACAGATTATAATGGGTATGTCTTCCATTAAGAAATGAACAAAGATCACCTAGTGATATATATAATCTTTTCAGTTGAAAGTACCACTAAACAGAACCTCAGCCAAGAAGTCTATTCTACTTTGACTTCTAATCACTCCAACTTCATTCTGACAGAAGTCAGTTCCCATTTCTCCCCAAGAAGAATTTTGGTAGTATGTATAACAGTTTTTTTCTGAACTCATAACCAGATTAACATAAAACAGGGGAAGAAAATGCTTTGAAGAAACACAAACATTTTAAACAAAAACAATCATTTTTCTAAATGGTTTTATTTACATTTTTCAAATACAAGTATGTTAAATCATACATTCTGACTAGTATCCACACCAGTGTGAATTACATGAATTAAAGATACTGATGTATTGCATACGATGAAATGCAAAACAAATCAACCCTAAGCTTTGGTCCCACCCTCTGAATCCTCATACAGCATCTGGTTTGTTACTGAGACACCTAAAATTCAAAGTGTTCATATCGGATAGAAGTTATCAGAACAAATATATCTAGTTTCATTTCTTTAGAACAAGGAATAACACAGGAGTCTTACTTGCAAAATTCGCAAGACAAGAAATACATATTAACAGCCAAACACTTCACACACATGTTACTAGCTTTGTATTTATTGTTTCTCGACTTGGGGTATTTGTCACAACTGTCTTGTGCTCATGATTTTTATATCTTTAATTACGTCAACCTTTCAACCCCTGCTAACAACAGTTCAAATTAACCAGGATATAACGCAATATGCTCAACAATAAAAAAGGTAAAAAGGTGTGGTATGAACTGGCCTGAAACATTCAGGACAATTACAGATTAAAGTGTCCAATTAGAGCAACTGGAACTAAAAAGTCTTTAGATCATTAAAAGAAATGTTGCAAACACATGAACATGGTATAATAAATATGCCTAGGGGGATTTTCAACCTGGTGATTTCTCAAAAGAAACTAGCAAAGAAAGAAGTGATAACTTCAAACACTTGCTTCAGAACTACTGAAACATTTACAACACCGATAAAGTAAAAGTTCTTTCAGGTGCATGAAAAGCATTATCAAGTCTTTCTGTATCTAAAAGATGGTTCAAACAGTCGAAGAGACAAAGAAAATAGTAATAGACAGCTGGGCCTAGTGGATCATAGGGTGTATTACATCAGAATTTATTTTTTACATTTCTGTAGCACCTCGGAGGCAGATGCCAAAAGCACTTTAATCACTGCAGTGAGCCTCACAACAACCCTGTGAGGTAGGTAGGTATCTGGTTTAATAATGACAAAGCAGGTTAAATAACTTACCCAAGAAGACACAGCGAATCAGCAGAGCAGGCTAGAATCCAGATCATGCGATCTATGAGTTTAACATTACAGCACATGTGGGACTGAGATTTATATACTCCTTTTTAAAACTGTGAAAGAGGCACTGATGTGAACTGTTTCAAGCTTTCTGGAAGTAGATTTTTATGGGAAAGGTATCAAGAGGAAGTGCTTTAAGCAAATAGAGACAACAAGAGTCTGAATAAGAAGAGTGGCATTACTGAACCACTTTGTAAATTTTAGTAGATGCAGAACAGCAACTGTTTTACTTGCTAAAGTATGTATCAAAAATAGACTACAGTCTGTCAAATTCAATAAATAAAACTGTGCTCACAAGTCTCAGGCATTCAAATGGTATGACCCAGAAACGCCGTGAGCTGGGAGTTATTTCATCCAATTCTATTATTTCTATGTCCTGTAACTGCTTCTTCGGGTGGCAGAAGAAATAAGAACCAGTGTGAGAATCAAAATGTTTTGACCAATTCAAACTTTAATAGTAGAGTTCTCATTAACAAACTGTCAAAGCACGCTCTTCCCAGTTAATCTCCACATTCTACTGACTACCAAACCAGCCATAATAGAGAGACCAGAGCATGTAAATTAGTGCTTGCACATCAAAAGGAAACATGAAGCACAGTCTGCATATCTACAGCAATAAGTCAGATGACACACTACGTGCTAAGCACTGCTTTACACTATATTCCAGTAGGGAACAAAGTCATACACAAAAAGGAAAACAGTCAGCTGTACAAACACTGTCATAAAAACAAGAGGTAATCACAGCAGTAAGGCCTGCACGTAGAAATTTTACAGCACAAAACGAACTGGCACTCGCAAGGGAACAGTTTGTGTTCGTGTAGATTATAAACAATGATTTCTATTTGAAGATTAGAATGACTAAAAAGAACACACTCCTCAAGTTAGGCAAAAGGAAATTCAAAGATTTCTAACAATTTTATAAAGAACACAGCTGCTAAAGGGCTAATTCTGTTTTTGTAAGGCCATAATCATAACCCTCACCCTAGCTCATCTTCCAATAACAGACCACCACTATGCAATGACATTCAGCTCAGATTTATGTCGTGCAGAAGACAAAATTCTCTAGTGAAAGACAATATGCCAGAAAACCACCCCTGATTTTTTCCCCCTTATTGTCTTTCTGTGATTACAAAGAAAAAATGTTATCATGTTGAAGAGGGAAGTGATGTGCTTGTTTTTACTTCAGGAAAAACAGAGCTTAGAGAGGACTGAAATTTAGCAATTTTCAGATTTAAATACTGAGGCAGTGAAAGTGAACCAAAAGCAATGCTAAACAAAGATTTAACCCAGGTTTAGTTTCCCAACTCAAGGCTGGAAAGATCTATACTTCTGAACTATTCAAGAGAAACTTTCTAGCAGAAGACTACTACGATTTCCATGGAAAAAAACTTTTGGAAAATACCTTCCCTATATTCCTTGTACGTCTTAAGGCTGTAACAAAAGAAGCCTCAAAACAATTCCTCTACCTAAGGTAGCCTTCAAAAATTAACTGAAGTCTTAATTTATATTCAACCATGCTGTTAAAAGAACATCTGATAAAACACTTCATTTTGAATTTCCTCTCAGACAGGACTATACATATGATATGCAACTTAAAACAACACTGACAACAGTGCCCAATTGTGTGAATATATTTTTTTAGACGGATGAATTTGGAAATAAAGTTATTTGAGCTTACAGCTACAAATGGTTACATACACTAAAAAACGGCAGAGATGTTGCTTTTTAGTTAAATTGGTCACTATGTGAGTCTTGAGAGAAGTTACTGGAACCATGAAATAAAAGTTGAGTCATAAGTGAGATTTGAAAAATTTGCCTATTAAGTTGAATTTTTTTTTAAAGTAACCTCTTATGGTTGTTTCAAATACAACCATTTTCAAGTGTAACCTCTACCATAACTCTAAAGTTAATGTTCCTCCACTGTTTTGAATAACAGATTAATATATTCAATTTCTCTTGTACTGGCAGCGTAGTTGTAGGCAGACACACACACACACGCGCACGCACAGAGGCACACTTGAGCTAGTGATCTTTATGTCAATTCTTTCCTTCTCAAATTTACTCGTGTTACCTGGTTACCATACCTGCTGGATAGAAGATGATCTTCCTTCCTTGAAGAAGCACGTAAAAAAATTATACCCTACGCTGTTTTAAGCTTTGACACTGTTAATGTTTCTAAATACTAATGGATTACAAATTATTTAAAAGGTATTACGGGAGGCAATGTCTGTCAATTCAGCTCTGAACATGGTTCAAGACAAGAAGCTTTACACTTTACTTTCTGATGAAAGATCTACAATGTAGTACAGGCTTTCAGAGGTGGTCTTATTCACCAATTAAGTTTGAGGCATAGGAAAGATAAAGGTTTAAATAAGCACAGAAATTGGGTAACTTAATGTAACTGTCAAGCTACATTAGATTCCACAGACTAGATCCTGTAGCGAACATTGCGGGGTACAAGAGGCTAATGGATTTGGCTGCAGGGTCCCACACGGAAAAATACACATCTATATGTGTTAGTGCATTCACAATCTCCCAAATATGTTCAGTCATTGACATCCCAACCACCACTATAAACTACTGAAAACAAAATAGTGAAAATTATAATATTTAAATAGGTAATATTAAATTTAGGCTGCACTATTTTGCACCAGAACATCTTACTATAAACTGCAATATAAAAATTTGTTAGATTCCCATGATTCCAATTTTATTTAATAATCTTCAAAATTTACTGCCAAAACACATTTGGATATGTTATTTAAGATAAGATCTGATAAGTAAACAATGCAGTATTGTGAGTCAGATTGCTGCTTAGCAATTTTCATATAAAATGCAAAAAAAAAATTAGGCAGTTCATTTCTTATCTACAGAACACAAGTCCACACCCCTGTAGTTTAGCATGTAGAAGATCTGTCTCTTAAGAAAAATGTGCATGTAAAAGACACCCGCAAAAAGCACATGTATTGGTATTAGCTATCAGCTACAGAAAAATGTTAAAAAAAATCAATTCGGACTATAAAGTGCATTCCATAGCATGTCATTAAAGATTCTTTAATCAATGCACTTAGCAGGAATTTTTATATAGTTATGTAAACAATCACAATTTTGGGGGGATTTTTAGAAACTAATGAGTCGTACTAATACATTTGCCCAGTATTTTCATTCCAGAAATCAGCTTCCAACCCACCCCTTCCCCCCCAAAAAAACCCACTGTTCATAGAAACACCCAATTCCCTAATAGAGCAAAAAAACTGAAAGATTCAAACATCCACAAAGTCATTCAAATACGTCTGTACGTATAAATGAAAAACAAAAGTCCTCTAAATAAATGACACGGGAGGCAATAAATTGACACGACAAGTAAATAAAAGGCTAAAGCACTCCAATACCATTGAAACGGTTTTAATGTTGTTGCAATTCCATAATGCAACAATCATCAACTTATAAAAGACCCAATACTTTAGAATTCATTTTAATCACTCCTTTGTACCTATTTTACAAAATAAAGGCAAGGCATATCCAAAATCCCCCTTTCCCTACATTATATGTGCCTATCTTATTTATGCTTATGAAAGTGTAAACTTAAACACCTATTAAATGTTATATAAGAAAGAATGTAAAAATATTAACCTCTGCTTCAATGTACAGTTTCCAGAATCTGCCAGAACTGGGGAACTGGGCAACAAGGCGTTCATAGGTCTTCCGTGCTTTGTCTATAGGTTGATTCTAAAAATTGAAAATCAAAACAGCATTTACAATATTATGATTTATGTAAACGAATTTGCTGATTTTACTCCAGAATCAAATAGTGTGAGTGGACCATAGATAAGGAAATGTAATCCTATGTCACTAAACCTGTGCCTCTCGAATGAGAATGCTCCAAGCGTCAAGGTCATATGGATTTTCTTCGAGTTTCTTTTCAGCTTTCTTCACTTTTTCTGGGACATATTCAGCAGCCTAGAAAAATTTAAAAGAAAACATAAGAGATCACAAGTAGAGTTTGAGAAGTTCTGTCTCAGCTACAGAATCAAGCTAACAACAACATTCTGACAATGTTTCAGATCTCAGTTTTTATGCTGGAGCTACTAAATTGTAATTTTATCTGGAAAACAAGTTGTTCCAGTAAGATAACATACTCTCTTACCACAAAATGTTGTACATGTTCGGCGATCCAGCAAAAAGCTAGACTAAACTGACTAAATGTTTCTAAAGCCTTAGAACAAATTTCAGTTTGCCAGAAAATTTATTGCACTATGAATTTTAAACAGTTTTGCTGACCTGAAACTTTTAAGATGCAAAAAGTAAATTCAGACCAATTTTTCCATCACAGACGTCAGCCAAACAAATTCAGGTTTTGCACGAGTCATTCTGTACATGCAGGACAGTTAGCATGTCATATCACAAGTTACAAATTTCATAAGAAAGCTAGGAGATGACAGTTCTAGTAGCAACATACATTATCCAAGCACAAATTTTAACTTTCTGATCTATTAGTCAGTGTATTCTTACAGTTGCCTTTCTGTAGCTTTGGCACTACTATTTCTTTTTTTTTCTACTTAGACATTCATACTGGATACTATAGGCTTTAACAAATTGAATGTTAACATAGTTAGTATTATAGTATAGGTTTAACTGTTCTTTTGAAGACTTGTGGAAATGTTTTAACTTTATGATCTCCAGAATTTTTTTTTCCTAGATTTAACACTGTTAGCACAAGTAGATGAAAGAATTACAATCTGATGACCCCATACAGACAACTCTTAAAATACATGCTTGTTCCAACCCTGAATTATTGTTCCAACCCATACTCCAAACAGCTTATTTACTAATTTTCCACACTTGACTCATTTTCAGGCAGATGTTAGTGGTCCCAAATCACATGATCAAGGGAATTCTTGCCTTTGTGTGATGTAACAATAATAACCTGTAAATTATTACTACAAGACCCTTCTTGTGAAATTTTACAAGTTAGCTACATAATTACTGTTAGAATATACAACTGTATTGTAGAGCACAGCATGATTCATTTACCATACAGAAAATTCTAAAAAACCCCATCAATTGTGAAAAGATTATTTCAAGCAATCATTTTAATTCTTAATATTGGATCTAGGTCAATATATAGCTCTGAAGATTAAAAAGACAGCAAACAGGAGAGAACACACTTCTAAGGGGAAGTGAAGGCAACTAGACATGTTACACTACAGAGGTGTGACTTCTAGTAAAATTAACAAGCATCACTCCTGAAAGCAAGCAGACATTCCAAGAATACAAACCCTAGGTATTATTAATGAATTTTACTGGAAGACCATTTACAGCGGCATTATTCGAAGCTAAGCTGCCAGTGAAGCACTGCACAAAACAGTGACTTAAAAAAATAAAAATGAAGGCTAGCAAGTAAAGTAAGCCTGAGTTACTTAGTCACATTAACTTGATTTTCAGGAGTGCCCTACCACTTTGCTGTTGTCAGCTTCTGCAAATGCACTACTATACAACAGTTGCTTATGTTATACATAGCAATTCAACTTGATGATTTTTGAAAGTTACTGTATTTTTGAATGTTTTTCAGCACTACCAGTTTTTGTGTCAGCCCTACCAGCAAGATAATTCAAGGCATATCCCTTAAAACATTTTAAACCAAATTTACTTATCTTACAATCAAAAATGTTGTAAAACTGTTCAACTGATATGTAACAGCTGCCACACATGAAAAGGAAACAAAAACAAAGACAAAATCAGTACAAGGGGCTTTTTGGGAGTTTAAAGACCACTATTATTTTCAATTCAGTTTTTGAGTCATTCTTAACATCAATTGATCAGTGCAAAGCAACGTAGCTTGGAAGGCAAGTATAAAGTCTCACAGCAAACTAAACTATAAAATTAATTAGACTAAAAAGATCAAGTTAAAATTTAGGAGCTCAAAGTTGTCAGCTTAAAAGTAGTACATTTATAAATGTCCACATGCATATTTTTACATTCGTAAGTCCATCAAAATTCTGACTCGGTAATACTGCAGATGTTATAGTTCAACTGATACAGCCTTGAGATGCAAAACACAGTATGAAATGAACAAGAGGTTTTATTTCCTCCAAAATGACACGCATAAACATATTTCAGCTTACAGAAGACAGCACTGAATCTGAAATTTCCAAAGTTTAAAGACTATTTGTGTAAGTTGTCTCTACAGATGACCCAAAGTTAAAGTGTTGTTTATTCAAATAAAGCACTAATCCAAATTCGCCCAGATCAGTGATAAGCATTGCTTCTCATTATATTTCATCTAAGTGAAATCTACTTGTCTCAAACATTCAACCAAGCCTATAGTATTTTGCATTCAATTAGACAGAAACGCCTATCAGGAGTACTATTAATCCCAGCTACAATTAAAAAAAAAATTAAAAATCAGCCTACAAAAATAACTGAAGCATTTGTTGAAGCACAGGGTCCTGTACTGTAGTGACTTTCAAACAGGAAGTAGAAGGACAGGGCACTGAAGCAAACCTCAACTATTTGAGTAATAGT
This sequence comes from Pampusana beccarii, assembly GCA_013399365.1. Taxonomy (NCBI): domain Eukaryota; kingdom Metazoa; phylum Chordata; class Aves; order Columbiformes; family Columbidae; genus Pampusana; species Pampusana beccarii. The sequence continues at coordinate 464,102 of VWYH01007110.1, read as the reverse complement.
TCAGTTGTACTATCTCAAACCTGTCCACGTGACACACAAAATAACTCAGCTGACCTGACACTCCAGCGAAACAGTTAAGGCTTCCAGGAATTTCATTTCACTGATGCAGATGTAGGGCAATAAACTTAGAAAGGCTGAAACAAATTAAGCTAGTGGAAAAAAAATGCTGATAAGATGCATATTCATAACAACGCTTACATTAATTTTGTATATGTGATACAGTACTCCTAACTTGTGTAAAAAGATTAATCAAATTTTCATTCTTTTATTGGAAAAACAAAAGACTAATTTCCTAAATTAGCAAATATTCACTTAGCTGCAGCAGTTCTCCACATAATTATATAAGACAAAAATTATAGGTGCTCTACAGAATTGAAAATAACTATATGATCAGGGTTTTAAACAACTGCTTGGAATTGCTTGTACCTTATGTCATATGTAAGAAAACAATTTCTTAAGGTCAGTGAGCACTCCCTCTCCTGTCCCTAATCCTTCTCCAGGACAGATTAAAATCCATCCACATTTGAGAGGCAGACAGCACTGCAGGCAAATCACTGTCCTGGAAATAAGGCCTCATTACCTTGCACCTTCACAAATAATCACTCCTAATATACTGGAGAAATCAACACTCAGGATTTCCAGTCTGGACCATTTTGGCAGAACTAGGCACGTGAGCAAAGCTGCATTCAGTTACACATCAAACCTGTGAGGATTAACATCTACAGCAAGCGTGCAGTGAAAGGGAACAAGGAGCCTGACTTAAGCTAGCTTGGCTGTAGCCAGAAAGACACTTGACCCCAGTTTCGAAATCTGCATGTTAACTGCACTCTGTGCTCAGGTCTGCTGTTACCACAGTTCAAGGGTATGTGCCTTTCAATTATGTATTTTTCATTGCACTGCTTGCACAACAGTCAGTATCCAACACCGTGAATATTTAATTCTTGGGTGTTTGTTCACTGCCAAGATCCTGCCCCTAGATAAGGATTTTCAGTCCCTCCCTGTGGTTAACAGAGGCACTTGAGCTAATCTCATCCTGTAACAAGCCAGTTCAGGGAGTTAAATCAGCAGAAAAATAATCCTATTAGAAAAGTTCTTAACTTTCTAATGGTTCAGCTCCCTAATTTCAGGATCAGATGTGATGCACAATAAAGGATGCAAAACCACACAGGACTTCAGCAGTCCCAACTTAGATCAGCTTAAACTACCACAAAATTGCACCTAACCAATAGATATTGTCTTTTAACTCTGCTGCCTGAAAAAAGAAAAAAAAAAAAAAAAGCTGCAATGAATTGTTGCATACAAACTGGAAAATATTTCTTCCTCTCTGCTTTCTGTATTCAGCATACCTCCCATATAATAGGGCTCCTTTCCCACAAAGAACCCTCTGAAGGTCAAGGAATTCTTTTAACACTTAAGGCTCCATGTCCACAAGTATCTGTATTATTACCATCTGGTTTAATTCACAGCTTCCTTTTACTTTTCATACATAGATAAATAACAATGGATTTTTAGTTTCACAGATAAAGAGCGTAAAATTATCTTTATGACCACAGTTTCCAAAATCTGAAAAGACCCAAACCAAGAAGTCTAGGAGCTCCTTCTGCAAAATACATTAAATTTGGATTTTGTGCAGCTGAATTCATAAAAGGCATCAGAGGGAACAAGAACAGGAGAAACAAAGTTGACTTATAGTATTTATTAGAAGTTATTTATCAATCACCTTCAAGGAAAAAAAAAATTGTTTTATACCTCACTGCTAAAAGCAACAGTTAATAGTTTCCCCATGCCTCTAGGAAGGAACCCCCATGACTCCTAAGTAAGAAAATACCAAACCAAACACCTCTTTCAATTATTTGCACCACCTAATGCATCCAGGTGCTTAAAGCATCCTCCTGTTTCCACAAAAGGGTCTTCTGCTGTGAAAAGGAAATTATTTGAACAGCTGTTCCATCTGAGAAGTGGCCAGTTTAAGATGCTCTAAAAACAACCTACTAATTATGAAATCACAGCTTCTACAAACAAGATGTATAGGCGACTGTACATGAAAAGGCAGAAATTTTAATGGCTAACTCAGTCAAATTGGTTCAACATCAAAAAGGAGTTTTACAGCCACTAAGACAGAGGCTACTGTTTGCAGGCTTTGGCTCGTTGCTGCACAGTTTAACATAGCCTGGACTGTAACACACCCAATGAATATAATTCAAAAAATATTAACACACAACTTGACAAGCATTGTTAGTTGTCCAGTTAGGTTAATTTACAGGTCTGTCTAGCCTAAGATTTTTTTTGTTACAGCTGTATATGTGTAGAAATTTTTTTAAAATCCTTTCTTCAGTAACACAATCCTTTACTACGCTACAGTTACACCTTATCAATCCTTGCACTTTCTCAAATTTATTTTCAATGTCGTGCCTTCTTCTATTCTACCACTAAATCAATTCAACTGTGAACATAATCTTGAAATTTTTTTTTCCTTTAAGACTAGGTCACTACTAACAGTTATAACCCAGTATATTCATCTTACATTAATAATAAAGGATATTTTTGTAAGTACTGTCTCCCTCCCAACATAATACGGGCTGGTTTATACCTCTGAACAAATAATGAGTTTTGGATTGGTAATGATTACCATTCTTTCCTCATAAGACTATTTCCCAAATGTTACCATTTAGACACATTTTCCGCTTTAACTTCTTGGTATAACTGAAACGTACTGACCCCAGAAATGCAGCTAGAATATAGCTATCGTTTACAACCATGTAAAAATTGAAAAAGAACCCCCACATTACCAGCTCAAAAGTCTTCCTACACCAAGGCGCATGGTAATTCTGTTTACCACCTGTTCCTACAGTAAGTGTAAACAATGATAGTAAACCTAGGCTTACTATATATCATTTAAAACAATATGCTCATAGAGGAGATTCTTTCAAATGGCTCTTCCTGAGGTATTAAACCCACACAATCCTGCAAGAACTTCTGCTTTCAGTATTGTGCTCAATGACATCTATTTTTAAAATGTTAATCTGAAGTTAACTACAATAGCATTTACTATCACATTTAGAATGCAGAAACTTACATGATGTACTACATCAAACACACACATGGCATGAATGAGAAGCTGGATTTAGGAGGGGACAAAAATACCAGTAAGAAACTGGAATAGACTGCTTTAGATGTCTCTTCCATAGTCACAGAGACAATACAGGTGCTTTTTTTTTCCACAGCTCAGTTTTGGACCAGATTCACATCCATGTAAAGTAACATGCATCACAGACTGGGATGCATATCTTTGAAATAGTTGCGGAAAGTGTGAAATGCATGTTCTAGCCTTAAAAGATCAGAAGGCAACTAACGCAGGAGTAAAGCAAATACTGCATCAAGTCTTCAGATAAAATTGATGCCTGGAAGTACATATTTATTAAGTGGATAAGAACAGTGGTTGTGCCATGGTAGAAAAAGGGAGAGAACAAAACAAAGGTAGGTCTTACTAGAGCTGAAATGAAACTAGGTGTGTACATTAAGGTCAAGAAAAGCGTAAAGATGTACATAGCTGCAAGTATTGTACTCTTTGTAACCTTGTCACGTGAAGAGACTGGGAAGAGCTTGCCAGGGAATCTTCTGACAAACAGTGACAGATGTAGCCTTTCAGTCTACACATGCGGATTTCTATGATACAAACAGGGCTAAGTGTTTGGTATTCTAAAAACTGACCTTGGAAATTCATGTAGACCTTGCCAGGAGTCTGGCAGGGACCTAACAGATTTTAAGGCCTGAACCAGGTTCAACTGGTTCTGCAGAAATTAACTTGGGTCCAGCATAGTTACCACAGTGCAAGAATTTAAAATATACTGTAATAGTGGTGGCTACCTCATATTTCCTTGTCCCCCTGCTGCAGTCTGTTCTACAATAATGATGCAAGGAGACAACCTAAATAATGTAGTTTTGGCTCCTGCTCTACAGAGTAAAGCAGTCTAACAAGGCCTGGAGCTAAGCTCAGTGTAAAGGCAGTAAAAGCCACATTTCAATCGCACTGCATCTGTTACAATAAAGCCTCAACTCCAACTGAGCCCTTAACCTTACAATAGGTTTAGTCTTCCACTCTCCCTACATCCAACTTTCTACTTTCTGTTCTTCGTTCTCACACTACTATAGCTTTGTACTTGCTGGAGACAGCATGGCAATTTGTTATTCACCCAGCTGCTTTTGGAAGTCCCCCCAAACCTTAACATCTGGGAAGCAAAATGTAGACATGCCCGCATGTCAGTGAGTCAGAACTAACAACTCTGATTTGTCAAAGATCTTTAACAGCTGCATCATACATTATCACACGTACATCTTATGCACAACAGATAGAAATTAACTGTACAGTCACCCCCTTATACTCATCTATGTGACTGTCAATTAAAATGGTATCCACAAACTCAAACTGGTCATGGAAGCAGCAGATGAAAGCTGAAAGAGGAAAGCCAGACTCAATCCAACCCCTGCCCAGCTCCAGCTTCCTTCAGAAAGAAACATTTATAACCATAAGAATTCTGTGCACATAAAGCCAGAGTGCCTTCCAGATAGCACTAGGTTACAATAGATTTAGTGGCTGCACTGTAGGGAAGGGAACGAGGCACAACTGCCCCAGTCACAATACTTCACTGTTCTTCCTTCCACAGAGATGCAGTGAATTGAGGTCTGTCACACTGTCAGACCACAGACTGGCATCAACACTAACTTAAGGTACACCTGCCCCAAGACAGAATCGGATGTGTGATAGCCTGGGGTGTGGAAAACTTCATGGTAGTATCGCTAAAGACACTGATCTCAAATTATGGCCTATCTTAACACAACGAGTAAGAAACTGAAGTCTGCCAGGGTAAGAAAAAAAAAATTGCAGAAGGCAACTTAGTGAAACTGAAGAAAATTGATGGGAGGTAACTGACCATAACAAAACTAGAGACTTCTAGGAAACCAGAATCCAGAGGCCTTGATAAAAAGGATGGAGTAGAAAAAAAATTAACCCAACCTGTAAAAAAGCGGGGGTTTTGTTGTTGGTTATTTGTTTTTAAGTGCACCCAATATAAAACTAGTAATCACAATGGGTAAAAAAGATGACCCCTAATATGGATCAAAAAAAGAAAATACAAGCCATGTGTTAAAATACACACTTCACATAAGCTGCAAATAATAATTTACAATTTTTTGAATACTAAAACCTGCTGTGATTCAGAACTGCAATACTAAAGCTCTTACTGTCTGTATCCTGAAGTAAAAGATATTCTGCAAAGTAATTCAACCTTTTGCATATTAAATCCTCCCTTGCTAAAGAAAATAAAACCTTAAGTCAGCACTGTTTTTCTTTAAGTTAAATAGTAATGTATTACAAGCTACAGAAATACACGACTTCACCCAACAGTTTAATAAGGCAATTAAACATCAATGTAATTTAAAAAAAAAAAAATGGAGAGGGTAGCTTAAATGTCAAACATACTACACACATCAGGATAATCAAAATTCTATTGTAGCATATGCTTACTTCTTTGTAGCCATCCACCTTATGATGGAATAAACCATTCTGAAGAATCCCTTGCTTAAATATACTACAAGCATACTTATTAACTTGAGCAGCTTTGAGCATACAGGCTGGTAATTCATAGGATATTTTCCTAATGAGAGAGAAACTGGGTATTTTACATTCTTGAGCCCTTGTCTTTCCTACCTCCCTCAGAACTGGTGATCTTACAAAAAGCTTACATGCCACCCTTTCAGAGTACAGGCCCAGACACAGAGAAACATAACCTGTTTTGTAAAGAGAGTGACAATCTACAAAGCTTCTTACGGGAGCACTAAGACATAAGCTTAATTTTAAGTATTTTTGTAGGCTACATTGGCCACTAAGGCATGCTAGTATTATCAACCGCTCCTCTCTCAGCTAGGAACTTCAATGCCCACCTCTCTAATTAATACCGATACTAAACACAGCCTTAACTATTAAAAAGAACTGTTTAGAGAAATTCTGCCTGTAAGTAGAAGATAATTCAAGCTAATATAAAATTTTAAAAGCTAACATACAACACTCAGATTTCGCCTGCCTAGAAAATTAGAACTTGTGATAAATATTTTGGTATATTTAAAAAACCTAAACCAAACCCAAGTGAAACAGTAGTTATTTCCCCCAGAGAAGTGCAAGAACACTGTGCCAGACGTTCTGGAACATTTTTATTGGTTTTACTTTAAAGGTGTTTTAATAAGGCCTTATTCTGGAGAAAAAGTGTATCGTTAAGGAGCCACACAATCTTGTATGTTAAGTGTGTATGTTCAGCAAATGCCCATTTCACAAAACGCTGCAAAATATCCGTGTTAACGGCTTATCTGCGTTTCATTTTTTCCTCCGGAGCGCGTGTATTCAACGACCACAAACAAACGAACGCGGGGGATAAAAACTCACCGGGGTGTCTACTGTCCACCCCGACCTGCACTCGGGTTTGCTCACCAGGAACGCGAGGGCTGACACAGACATAGTCTGGGAAGCGTTACCGGTTTTGCTGGGAGCGGCCCCGCGCTCCCGCTCCGCCCGCGCGGCGCTTGGCTGACGGCACAAACCCGCGTTCCTCGGCAGGGGTGTGTGTGCGGGGGGGCGGGGAGGGGAGCGCGGGGCCGCTGAGGGACCGCCAGGGCGCAGGGGGCCGGGAAGCGGCACAGGCCGCGCTCCCCTCAGCCCCGCGGCGGCCTCAGCGCAGCGGCGGCTCCGCGACCCCCACACGCTCATCCCCACGGCCCCGCCGAGGCCTGCACAGCACGGCCGCCACCGGGGCCCCCCGGGCCGGACCGGCGGCTCTGACCCCCCCGCGCTGTTCCCCTCAGGGAGCGGCCTGCGACCTCACTCTCCTCCCGCTCACCTGGTCGCCCGCGGTTCCCTCTCCGGACATGGCGTGTTAAAACAAGGCTGGGGCACAGAGGCCCCAGTCAAATTAAAAACCCCTTTTTAAAAAAGCGCCCGGCGCTGCTGCCGCCGCGGGCGGCTGCCCCGGTCGCACCAACCGCCGCTGCCCGGCGCTCCAGCAGCGCTGGCGACAAGATGGCGGCGCGGCCCGGAGCTCCGGCTGCGCGCGGGGGCGGGGGGAGGAGCGGCGCCGCGCGGAGGACGCCGGGAAGAAGTTAGGGCGGCCGCTGAGTGGCTGCCGTGTGGCTCGGCGGGGGGAAGTGCGTCACAGCAGCGCGCGGCGCCGGAAGTGGTCAGTGAGCGCGGCCGCGCGGGAGGCGCCTGAGGGAGGGTTGGGGCTGCCAGGGCCCGTCAGCCCTGCACCCGGGCCCGGGCCGCTTTCTCCGCGGTTGTGTGGGGGGCAGGTGTGCCGCCCGCCGCGTAGAGGCAGGGCGAAATGCTGGAGCTCGCCCCGGAGCCGCGATCGGCGCGCTCCGTTAGGGGCGGCTGCACGGGGCCTTGCGGCAGTCGTGGTCGTGGCGCCTGTGGGGGTCACAGTGCGGGCGTTTTCTCACAGCGCTCGGTCCCCGTTTCCTGGCGGGCCGCTTATTGTTGAAATCCCCTCTACTTTGCCCTGGTGAGACCACATCTGGAATATTGTGTGCAGTTCTGGGCCCCTCAGTTCAGGAAGGACAGGGAACTGCTGGAGAGAGTGCAGCGCAGGGCAACGAAGATGATGAAGGGAGTGGAGCATCTCACTTAAGAGGAAAGGCTGAGGGAGCTGGGTCTCTAGCTTGGAGGAGACTGAGGGGTGACCTCATTAATGTTTATCAATATGTAAAGGGTGAGTGTCACGAGGGTGGAGCCAGGCTCTTCTCGGTGACAACCAACGATAGGACAAGGGGCAGTGGGTTCCAAGTGGAACGCAAGAGGTTCCACTTAAATATGAGAAGAGATGTCTTCTCAGTGAGAGTAACAAGAGCCTGGAACAGGCTGCCCAGGGAGGTTGTGGAGTCTCCTCTGGATACATGCAAAACCTGCCTGGACACCTTCTTGTGTAACACCATTCCTGCTCCAGTGGGGGGATTGGATTAGATGATCTTTTGAGGTCCCCTTCAATCCCTAACATTTTATGATTCTATGAAAGTCTAGAAGACAGTGGGCAGAAATCAGGGGGTTTTGGTGACCTCTATCCCTGGTCCTGGGGGCTCGTCTTGGGTTGTTTCGTTAACGAGGCGTTGCCTCTGGGACAGCTGCTTCTTGGCAGGCAGCCAGCAAAGTAATGTCAGCAATATCTGCTAGCGGTAGACCCATCTCTTCCACGTCACAGGAGTTCTTGTTATATAAGAAGGCAAATTCAAAAGACCTCAAGGATGTAGAAGGCAGCTCCCCCTAAAGCTACTTAGTTTTATTTATGAAGTAATCACCAGTCTGCCTGTGAGAGAAGGGTTTTGAATCAGCCACTGCAGAGAAACTGCTGTATGAAACATGCATTGAAGGAGGCTTGGCAAACACCACGGTGAAAGCTGACTTAGCTGCCTTCACAACAGCCGTGTAAGTGTTCTTAAAATTGTATAATACAATCATATTAATTCAGAAATACTTAAGGTAACTTGGTACTAGTACTCTTCAGGTTCTTTTCTACTTCTTCATCCAGAAGTCACCTAAATCACAGTAATGTGTGGAAAGAGGACATAAGAAAAGCCTAGTATGTAACCTTTTTGTCTTAAGCTGGACCTGCCCCAGCCCCCGCAAAAAAAAGGGGAGCAGATAGTAAACGCTTACTTGACCAGTCTCTGGAGTAATATTTTTCTCCTTAATATTGAAGAATTTTGATTCTGTTGTTCCTCAGAAGTGAAATACAGACATGCCTATCAATCGGTCTCGATAGATAAGCTGTCCTCCAATTTCCTTGAGAATAGTGATTTTGTGATACCAGGCTGATGTGTTCTTTCTTGTAGGGCATTTCTTCTATGGCACAACAGATTGCATTTTGAAAATACTTTACACATAAATACGATTTCTAAAAAATTGCATTTCCAATTTACCAATGCAGTGTTTTTCCATTTCCTGTCTAGGAACCAATTCATTATAAGTAATCGGTGAAAGCAACACTGGTGAAACTTCCAGTTAGATAATATGTATGTTAGTATAGGTCTAAAGGACGTCAGCTTCCCTGATGGCCTGGTTGAAATTTTATTCTAGTTCTTTGGGGTTATTTTGTTCAAGTATGTTCTAATTTTAGCTGTTTCCGAATTTGCGATTGCCTTATTCAGTTTCATAAAATTATAAAAGTGTTTTTGGATGATGACAGCACTAACAACATCTTGTTTGTCTATTAGAATGAGTTAGTAAACAGCAAAATAAACAATGCATAATGTCATTTAGACTTTTGCTCCTTATCTCTTACAGCCCCTCACCCCACATAATAAAATGTTGTGCTGTCTCTTAAACTGGTGTTACTCTTAATTTCTGTAATTCCATGCAGAGGACAGACCTTGGGCAAAATCCTAGCTGCTGTCAACAGAACTATTCCCTGTCTGTCAAGTGTTTCTGTGATAACTTGCATGAACTGCAGTTCTAATACATGGTACTAACTCTAATGTGTTGGTTGTAGAAAATTAAAAGGAGCACTAATATACAGAAAGAATATTAGATTTTAAATTCTTATTAATATCTTGTACCTTACCAGTTCAGCCCTAATAGTTTGACTTGCTTTGTAGATAAATGTGAACTTTTTCACAACTGTATGATCATGGAGATGTTTATGTTTCAGTGTGAACCTCACAAGAGGCAGTATTACTTACAAAACCTGTGTGTAGATGATAGGTTGTATTTCAAAGGCACTTTGAAAATGTTTTCTTGTCTTAAATTTAGAGTTTAGACGTAATAGTGTTAGCTTAATTCAAGTTTGCCTTGCTATGATTTAAATTCGGGCCTCATGTAGAAGTCTACTGGCTTGAGTTCAGCGGTGTTTGTGTTAGTTGACTCATTTGACAGGCTGATTTGAAGCTTTCTGACCGAAGGTATGGGGCAAATAATGGGGATGCAGCAGCTCAGCTTACACCTGCTTAGCTGCTAATTCTTTCTCTGTAGCTCAAATGTTGTTTTAGAATGTGGCTGTTTCTTCTCTTCCTTCTGAAGCTGCGTCATCTCGAGTGGAGTAGCTCCAGGCTTCTAGCCCGAGGTAACTGGAGCAGTAAAGACATGATTACAGGGCTGTCTGCTTGGCAAGGCTGCACTTCAATTTTCGGATGATTTATGATATCAAAGCAACAGGACATTGCTAATATGTACTGTGCTGTAGTGATTCATGCTTAGCTCAGTAATTAATGTGAAACTTAATGGCAAGCTATGAGTTAACAAGTAAACTACTGTGGATTATACTGCTCTGTGAGTGTTGCAGAAATGGAAAACAAATCTAAAACTGAGCATGAATTGAAGACTACTGTACCTACAGTTCAGTGGTACTTAAATAATTCTGCTTGGAAAAAAATACAATAAAATTACATGTTGCTTAGGAAAAACAACTAGAAGAAAATGATATCTTAAAACAAATAGGTGTTGAACCTTACAGGCTGCCAGGCTGAGATTGTGGCAAACCATAAAGTGGAGCAAACTTGAAACTGCTTTTACAGAGTTGGGGCAGTGGTTATCAAATAGAGCTGACACACCTGTCTTCCAAGTGATTTTAGCTGCCATAGCAGACTATTTTTTAATGCTAGTTATGAAATCACAGGCTTTGCGCATCCCTTTTAGCACAACTCTATAACCACTAAAAATATTCTTCAGAAACCTTTTTTTCAAAAGATTAATTTACAAATGTATTTATGTCTGCTTAATGCTAACGAGAACGTTTACAGCTCTTGGGCTTTAACTGCCCTATTAATTTCTGTGTGTTAATGCTGAATTTCAAGCTCCCTGAATGCGGAGGATGGTGGGGATTGTCCTCCCCACTCTGTCATAATATGGTTGGAGGCTGTGGGCTGTGTCACCCCTCCTCTTAAGATAGATTTCAGCATACATTGACCTGAAAACTGAGAGACCCTGTCTTGCTGGTGGCCAGGGTGAACGTGAGCCCTGTTGTTTCCTCAGCTGAGAGTTGTGCAGTACTTGGGTACCCCATAGAGCCCATGATCTGTCCTTTTATTTTTGTAAATTGACAACACCATGGGAATTCTGTTTACTAAAGAAAGAAGGTAGTCTAAATTTCTATTCCCATAGGCCATAATTAAGAATTAAATTCCTCTTTCTGCCAGACTGGTTTTGCTCCCCATTTGACATCCACTCGTTGAGAGTGAGGTGTGTCTCACTAATTGGTTGCATCAACAGCAAAGATGAGGAAGGAGGCAAAACCCAAGCTTACAGGTTTTGCTGAGTTTGTTTTCCTGGGCTGTGCACTGGTACTGCTGAGGTTTGTAATGAGGAGTGAAGGAAGCAGCTGGAGGGGATTTGGGCAGTGAGAAGGCAAGAGTGCTCAGCTGAAAATGGTATCCTGTAAAGACCTTTCAGCTGACGGGAATGTCAGTGTGTGAAACTATTTGCATTGGTATGTGACTGGTAGGAGCTGTGGCATCAGATCTGTTGCCCAAGTAATACTCTCTGAAATAGGTTTCTTTCTGGGCATTTTGTCACTCTAATCCTTGGGTTAGGTGCGGCACAGCACTACAGAGAGTCTTTCTTTGCTCTAAATACATGATTTACAGGCGCTGAAGTAGGATATTGGAGTAGTGAGCCTCTTGCATAAGACTCAGACTGATACATGCACTGTGGGGTTTGGAATATGAAAGACCTTAATATGTCAAAACGATGCTGCCCAGGTATTGGATATGTTGCTGCTTCTATGCTGCCGGATCCAGTGGTGGTCTTGTTTAGCATCAGTAGTTGAGGAGGAGATGTCTTACTTCATTCTAGCTCTGCCTGCTTTCAAACTCAGGCCTTCTGTTTTCATCTTTCCTATTTGAGTGCTGCAGGCAAGTGGCGCAAGAAAGCCTTGGTGGGTGTACGCTGTGTGTGTGTTACTCCAGCTACCCGTGTCTGAGGTGCTGGTGATTATCGTCCTGGTAGAGATTTATCATATGGAAAATGCAGAAAGTGTTAAGTGTCATGAAAGGTAGCCAGATCATAGGAACAGAACTGTAAGTTATGTCAGCAATAGCAAAGGATGAAATTCTGTGTCTCCTCTTACCCAGTGAATTGGGCCTCATGGTCATGGTCTGCTATGAAATTAAAATGAAGGGAATCAGTGGCATGTGGTGGTAAATGATGTGGGTGTAATGCAGTCTAAGGAAGTTTCTTTTTTGGAGAACTGAGAGAAATTTTTCAGATTTTGAAATCAGTTTAAGGAGTGAAAACAATTTAGAAATTCAGTATATAAGCAGAAAACAAAAGTGAACGGATTAGTGGATAATTAGGGTGGACAGTGGAAACTAATTGTGGTGGACTGCATAGTTACAGTAATGTATTTGAATAATGTAATAAGATGTTAAAATTATGGGTCAAATTCTAGCCTTCTCAACATCAACTAATTAGCTTGAATTTGCTCTCCTTTAATGCTGTTTAACACAATATTGTCTAGTTTATTTTTTCTAAGCAGCTTTTTGGCTTTCCAAGAAAACAGTGAATAATCCACATTTAAACCGAACAAAAGTCTTGTTCTGGTTTTACTCTAGCATTCTTTCCCAGTATAAGTATTAATAGCTGTTCTCTTTTCTTTCTGTAATACTACTTGCTGTTGTATATTCATCAACATTTATTTATAGTACCTTGTGGATTATTTGGAAAATTTACTGTAGTGAAATGAAATCTGAAGCTGTATCTCTGTCTCTGTTTAAAACTGTATTTCAATGATGAGCCATTAAGCAGTGAAAATAGTGCTGAAAGTTGTTTAAGCCAACAGCTGGATATCGTCAGAGGCAGGGTTAGGTTGTTTTTCTCTCAAGATTTGTGGACAGATATTTATGGATGTACCATTTATAGTCTATATACAGTGAGTCCAGCATGTCCTGAATGCCTTGGGTGTGCAGATCAGTTCTCCAGTACGTGCAGCCAGTCTCGCGTGTCCAGCAGCCGTTTCTGCGGCGTTCCTGCATGCCTTCCGCCAGGCTGCAATAGTGTCCCCACGGGTCTGGAAATCTGCCTGGACAACATTTCCAGGCTGAAAACCAGAAGAAATCTAGAAAAACTCAAATTGCAGAACAAGACAGAACGAAGTGGTGTTGGTTGTGCTGTTTGTTTATTTGGTTCTGGTGGTTTTAGGTGTTTTTTTAGGGGGTTGTTTTGGTTTTGTGTTTTGTTTTAACAACAAAACAACCCAAATGAAAACAGACTTGCAAAAACCCAAACCAAAACAACTCCCCCAAAACAACAACAAAACCAACCAAACCAACCCCAAAACAAAAACAAACCCAAAATAAACACCCAAACAAGTGAAAAACCAAATCAACAAGAACTCCAACTGAAAAATGCTGTTTGTGAACTGTGTTAAAGTGGAGTCCAAACCAAGCCTTGCAGCTGGGTGGATAAAGTTGAAGTAATGTGTACAAATACAGCAGCACAGCTCACTAATTGCAGTGTTCTCAAATTTTTGAGTGTTTGACTTTGTAACCTAAGTCTTTTCAAAGTAGTTAAAATGTGTTTAATGATCACTGCCATGGCCAAGTCTCTTCTTGCAGCTGGTCCCTGCTGGCTTGTGACCAGCCGGTGTCCCCAGCACTGTGACTCACCCGGGAGGTGGCAGACAAACACCGCCGAGCGAGGGGACAAACACCGCTGAGCGAGGGGACAAACACCGCTGAGCGAGGGGACAAACACCGCTGAGCGAGGGGACAAACACCGCTGAGCGAGGGGACAAACACCGCTGAGCGAGGGGACAAACACCGCTGAGCGAGGGGACATGCAGCACGTACCTGGCAGCCACCCAGCAACGAGTGTGGTGGTCACTTCGGGTCTTTTTGTGTCTGGATTACGGGACTCTCTCCTGCCACATTGCTATTTGACATCAGAAGTGGCTTTCTATGAGTCTTACTGTGAGTCACAGCTTGCAATAGTGAATCACTCTAAAAGTAGTTTAACTTTTCTTTTCTTTAGCAAAAGTCACACGCATCCTGGTTTTAAGGACATTAATACTAAACGTAATAATAAGGGCAGAAAGAATCATATGGAAGGAAAACAGAGGCATCGAAGGATGGTTGAAAATCAAAGAGGGAATTTGTCAGTATTTAGCATATCAGTCATCATCCAACAAAAAAGGATAACAAAGTGAGGTGGGGCAGAACATACTTATTTGTAGTTGGTGTTGCATGCTTTTGCATACTAATATCCAGCCTCAGTTGTTTTCTAGTGTACACTTAACTCTGATTGTAAATATGTAGACAGAGCCTTTTAAAAGCATGGTGTTGATTGCAGTTCTTTCTCACTTAGGATCAGTGATACAAAATCCAATGTTAATCATGATTATCTGATACAATGCTGGAGTGCTTCCAGAAATGTGATTAACAGGAAATAAAAATTTATTATCTGCGCATAGTGTTGCTTGCACTCAAATGGCTTCTACTTAGCTGAATAATCCAATCATCGTAAGATGAGGGTGTAAAAGTAAGTTTATAAGACATTAGATGCTATTCATCTTCGTAATTTATTGGAATACATAAATACAGAACGTGACAGGTTTCCACCTCAGGCTGTTTTGGGTAGAACTCTTGTTTTCTTAACTACAAGTTGTCCACAAATGAGGATGTTCACCCTGCTGACGTAAATCCTACCTGTTCCAGCGCTGTGTTTGTGCAGCCTAGAGAAACAGGAAAGGTGGAACTGGCCAACCAGTCCACCTGTGACAGGGGTGCGGAGGTTGCTATGCAACTATAGTATTTGATGTTTTACTTGAAAGCTCGGCTCCAGGGAACAAGGGTTTACATAAGAATCAATCTTTCTTCTAAGTTAGTTTCCTTCTGTTACGAAACAAAGCTTGTTTGTGTGATCCAAGTACATCGCAAACTCTCCAAAACCTAGAAGCAATGTGAAAGAAACCAAAGTTCAGGGTTGTTTTAATCTCCTTTTAGGCAAGTTTGGTTTACAGATCTTGGAAAAAGCAGTACCCTCCTGGTGCTGGAATAGCAATCGCCCTCTCCTTCCGCATTCATGGTCTACAGCTTGATCCACAAAATATTCCTTGCCTCAGTTCACCTTCAAAACTTATTATGACTGTCCTGTGTGTCCCACCTTAAGCTACACTTCTGTCTCTAATGCAGCTGTTGTCAGAGTTTATTTTGAAGAAATAACTAATGTTTCTGACCTCTGAAAATCTCCTGTACTGGTGATGTTACCAGTCCAGACTGAGACCTGCATGCTGCACTTGGAATAACAGCTCCCTTTGAGTTTAACCCTGTGTAAATTTACCTTGGTAGATTGCATACTCTTTGAAATAAGGATTGTATTTTCATATTTATCTCTGAAGCATCTGGGTACCATGGTGATCTGATCAGACAAGCAGACAGTTAAATATGCACTTAATGTTAACTGACAGTGCCACGATCCTTTACTGTGTGAAGCCGGGCTCCATGTTAACAGAGCTGTGTTCTGTAGTAAAACTAGTGATTCCAATTATTAGTATGTGCTGTTTTCAGTAAATTAATAGGGACACAAAGCTAAGGAGGTGCTTTTACATTTTCTTTATTACCTAAGCTTGTAGTTAGCAGTGAAGTTACTGCATTTGAACCTCAGTCATGATACCTCAGCTCAGACACCACATGCTGTAGTAGAATTTGCTTTGGTTTTGTATTTCTGAAATAGCATAACGCTGCAGTTTGAAATCTCAGTTAACGGACATGTCTCAGTCTAAATATAAAAAAAAAAAACCCTTCAGGTCAACAGTCTGAAAGGTATTGTCTCTTCTAGACAGGTCTAATTACATATTGATTTTACTTAAATCTTACATTACAGTTCATTTCATGTTGCATTCATGCATTTGTTATTTTTTCCTTGTGTTATTTTGACAATTTTTAAATAATAATACATGGATGAGTGTTTACTCTGGAACCCCCATTTCATTTTATTAGCATATGGAGGGCAATGAGGCAGAAAAGGGAATGTCATGCTTGTTTGCTAGCTCTTGTTCCAGGTAGTAACTTTCCAAAGACTGTCTGGGGACAATTCCTGGGGAAAATTCCCCTCTGATTATGGTACACATTATCACATACTGTTTGTGGGTTGCTGTCACTACACAGAGAAGCAATTAAAACCCTCAGTGATGAATTACAAGACAGACCACAAAGCAGTTCTTATATTACTGTAACTTTAGTTGCGTATGTGTGTATGTATATGTAAAATTACCCCAAACGTAATAATCCTACAATGATTTAATTCAAATATGAATATGCCATGGATTTTTATTATATTTGTTTGCTCCTTGTCCAGAAATGATGTGTCTTTGTTTCTCATCATTCAGTCTTCCTCTTGCCGCTCTTCTTGCAGTAGTTTCTCCTGGTTTTGTTCCTTGAAGCAACAGAACAAGGGCTGCTGTGTATCAGAAGTATGCATCCGTTTTGCTGTATGAAAAACAGAATTTCAATGCAATTTGATAGAAAATAATGTATCCTACAAGTTTCCTTTTTATTTCTGTGATTTATTAGAAATTACGATCACAGAAGGATGTGTGTAACCCAGCACAGTTTGGGAATGCCATCCACACAAACATGACAGTAGGTTTTGGATTATTGTCAACATTGCAACTACTGTAGCTTTCCCAGTTACAAACATATTACCAGCAGATCTGAAACAATTTAGCAGTGGTTGTTTTCACAGAATGGTAGAAACATGCCTTTGGGCTATCATTTGGATGCTGAAAGTACCAGGGGACTTTCTCTCAAAGCTGTATATGCATATGAAAAGCTCTAGACCTACTGTGGTTAAACATCAAAATGCACGTTCTGCCATATGTGCTTGTGTTCCTGAGTGGAAATGGCTGAGGTAGGAATCACTGGTCTGCCAGAACAGAACTAATTCAGTCCATGGGTGTGTGTCAGCAGAGTCCGACAAAGTTGATGCTCGTGCTTTGGTGGACTTTGGCTCTAAAACAGCTTCTGAAACTCCCATTGCTCTCTCCTTGCAGAAATGTTGCATGCCTAAAGCGCAACAGGTCTCTGTCCTAGTGATGAGGGTGAACAGAATCCATCTCTATTTCGTGTAACAGCCTACCCCTCCGTTAACTTGGCTACTGCTAAGAAATTAATTTCAGGGGCCTCCTTCATCCCGTGATCCCCCAGATGAACAGAGAAGTTATTCCATAATTCCTCTTGGGTGCAAGCAAGAAATAACACAGTATGCTGTGGTCCCTTATGTCTCGGAATACAGAGCCAGGCAGCTCTCTTTGTCTGCGTGCTGGTGCGATCGAGGACGTGGCAGCAGCACAGAAACTGTCAGCAATGGGATGGGATTATGCAGGGGTATCCCAGGCTGCTTGAAAAGCGTGTGATAACTTGCTGCTTGGCTCACATACTGAGGACAAGTGTTTAGGGAGTACGATAAACTAACTAATGATGGTGTGAGTATCTGATAGACGGAGGGATGGTGTGTAATAGTTTCTCCTAAGTTAATTGCTCATCAAAGGATGTAATTGTGTTTAGGAAAGCTGGAAGACAGCAGGTTTGGCTGGTTGTGTTAGAGTAGTTAAAAGACAATGGGTTGTGTATGTTGTCTAGCTCAGTGTGCTTTTTTCAGTCATATCTTTATCCTCCCACTGTATTTTTTGTTTCTTCTTTTGCTATATGACTCATTATTATAATATCCTTTTGTTATAATTACTTGCTGGTTTTTATAATGAATCGTATTCCTTCATTTTGCTTCTGTCCTTTTCAAGTCTGCTTTGAGAATTCATGTGTTTATAAATTAATGATCTTTTCTGTATTTTTCTTGCAGAAACTAGCTCTCTGTACTAGTTACCAGTGTTAAAGAACCGTGGCTAAGCTATTTACCAAGTCATTACATGTCTCTTCTGAACATATTCAAGTCTGTAGGGGGAAACACTGCTGGATGCACCAGGAAAGTGAGAACACTGTAAGAAATGCAAGTTTATACCAAGAGGTAATGAGGAAAAATGCCTCTGTGTTAAATATAGTGGGAAATGACCCTTACAATCATGATAAGTTTTGAAAACATATTTAGTCATATTTTCTAAATCCTCGGAAGAATACTATGGGTTAAGGACTGTTAAGGCTTGTTTTGTCCTCTCCTTTGTACTTAAAAGTTTGAGCGTCTTCAATGCTCAAACAGAAGCACTGCTGTCCAAGAGAACTAACTAGTTAGATTAAGTACATTTTAAATGTGTATACAGCTTTTTAAAGTGCTTATCTACATGTATATATAAAATTGAGGAAACAACTGCCATTTCTCTTTCCCAGCTCTATTTTATTTGTACTGATTTTTTTGCAGGTTTTTTGTTTAACTCATATTAAAAAGGAGGCCATATAGCATATTATGGTAACAACATAAACAAAACCATTTATAAAACCCAGATATAAGCTGTCTGGGTAAAAAGGCAATTTCAGTCTTGAGTCTGAAAATACTTTTTTTTTTTTTTTCCCCGAAATCTGTTTAAAACATGTCATAATGTTAAAATATATTTTATTTAAGACATGCCTTAGGAGCTGTTTGGGCTGATGCTGTTGTTTCTGTATACTCAGGACATTGCTTGTACATTTTTCTCTTGTTTTGGTTACTTGACATAGGGTTATAGAAAATAAACTGAACTGTTACTAAATGTGGCACATAAGTCACATACATCTAAGGTGATCTAGCGTGTTGTCTCAGAGCCATCTGACAACTTTCTGGTAGCACTGCCGTCTATTTCAGTAAAACATCTGAGTGACAGCGAACAACAAATGACTGAGGAATTCCAATAATGTAAGAAGGAAGAATGAAATGCAGGCACATTTCTGATTTCACAAATGATTATCTGAATATGTAGGATTCAATTAAAGTAGTTTCTTTTGTATTTCAGAAAGATTTTGAGTAAACACATTTTGCCATTATATTCTGAGAATAAAAAACGTAAATAAATACTTAGGCACTTGTAAAATGATAAAAATCAGGGAAAGGTTTATGTTACTTTTCTGTGATCGATACTTATAAATAACTATAGAACATCCTTCATAGGAGTTGACCAGATTTTTTTACTGAGTGTGAATTGGAGATCTCACTAGTTGACTTTCTGAGTAATTCTTTTTAGGGACTGACACAGTTTACTTCTATTGAGAAAGGACACATAGGAAAAAAAAAAAGTCTGAAATAATGTTTAGAATGCAATGTCTAAATGTGTAAGAACAGAACCTGCCACAGGCTAAAGCAGATACCAAGTGCTTGAGGGAGCATCACCAGTTTACAAAGTTATAACTGCAGGAAAGAGTAGTTGTCCCATCCACCCCTTGGCCCCTCTGCTTTCTCTTTATCCAATTTTGTAAATACAAAGCTAAAATCTTCAGTGTGTCAAAGCCTGTCTCTCTGTATGGGAGAAATTCTCTCCGTCAAGCTGTAAGCAGTCTTGAACCAGCACTGACATTTACAGTCAAATCCATCTCTAATTAAAGAGTAATGAATGCCTAACATTGGAGTGTAATTTGAAAAATACTGTAAAAATAAACAACAGCCAGACCTGGAGTCACCATTACTAAAGGAAGAGAAAGTCCAAACCCACCATCTGGAGACTTGGTGCTTTCCACATGGTGATCATTTCACATTGACTGTTGGATCCTTATTTCTTCTCCCTAGATTGTTCTTGTCTTTGGGTTAAATTCTAACCCTGGAGAAGTTAATTGTAAAGCTCAGACAGATATTAGTAGTGGACTGCTTTAAAGAATTGCTTGTGGTAATTTGCAGAGCCTTGGCTGCAAAATGAGGTTATGGCATATTTGGGGGAGCTGTCTTGTTCTGAGCTCAGTGCTGTTTTCTGCACACCAGATCTGTCAGATTCTGTAGACAGTTGCATTTGTTCCCCAACTGCAAGAATGACATCTTGTTGCCCCTAACAATTACTATAAAAATGTGAAGAGGGGCTGCAGTTGTTCCAGAGCAAATTGTATTTTTGACACCTATTGACCCTTAAAATCATTTTAGAAACTGTCTATCTTTGTAAAAAGCACAAAGTCATGATTGAATTGGCTCTCCGCATCCTCTGTCTGTGTCCTGACCAGAAAAGGAAAATAAAGTGGGGAAAAAAAAAAGAATGTTAAAATAAAAAAAGGCATTCAGTCCAGACTGGTATGGCACCTCTAGGCTGTTTGGGTAGGGGGAGAAGTAAACAGCTTTTATAAACAAGGTTCCAATTACAAAGAGCAAAAAGGTAAGGCCAGCAAAAGATGTATTGGCTTGTTTACTTGCTTACTTCTTAAACTTTCCCTACCAGCTTTTGAGAATCCCATCACATCCATCGCTGCTATTCTTAAAGCACCTGTCTGGCTTTTTTCACTGTATCTTTGCTACCAGCACTATGCTTGCAGCTCACCAGTTCTTCTTTACTACAGTCAGCTCCAATAGCAAGTCAGCATATGGAATCCAGAGTGTGGTTTGGGAACTGTAAAATTTCTCTAGTCTAGTGGATACTAGCCTGTGATATTTCCCTTGCAGGGTCTTTCCTATTCTCTCTAAAGACTCACAAGACTCTCTTTTTTCCTGTTTTTTGCCTTTTTTTCCCGCCTTTATTTCATTTTCTCTGTCTTTTCTTCCTTACAGAACATTTGATTTTAATAAATTGCATTCAGACAGGAGTTTTTTTAAAAGTGTAAAAGATGTTTAGGAAAAAACTCCAACAGACGTACTCTGGTCATGTCTCTGGTACAGTTTGTGCCAGTAGCTGTGTCACATTGCTCTGTGCAGCTCTAGGATTTGCACATGTGTCATGGGTGACAGAGTCTACTTCATATTCTCTTTGTAAATGTCAAGGTAAGAAGTAAACAGCCTCCTCCCAGACACTACTGAAGTAGCTTTAGGACTAAAGAATAGGTGCCGTGGTGCTCATTAAATCGTGCCCTGGTTTCCTCAAGTATCCTGATGTAGGAGTTGTTACTGAGGCAACACAAGGCCGGCTGTGCAACTCCCCTGGGAACAAGTCATTGAGGTGTGTCAGGCATCTACATACACAGTGGCTCTGCATTGAAAATTGCCTTTTTTTTTTGTTAAGCAACTGAGAAAAGCAAATGGGAATGGATTTTTTTTTTTTTTTTTTAATATTTGGATTTTGTGTTGCTTTTCTGAGCCCTGCTTTGGGTGGCAGAGAGTAGAAATGCTGCTCATCAGCTGACCTGAGCCTGCATGAAGCTGATGGGGTGCTGGCTTTGCCAAATGCCACCTTGTCAAGCCTGATAGTGAAGGTTGAGCAGAATCACACCCGGATCAAACTGAGAGGAGTAATTTACCTGTTTTGTATTGAGACATTTCTAATGGAGCACTAGTGTTTTGTCCGTGCTGGCCGCACGAAGCTGCAGAGCGACCGAATGAAGGATACAACCGTGTTGTTCTGAACAAGTGTGGTTGTGATAGTTGAAGTGGTCTGCTGAGGTCACAGCTTTTACATTTGGCTGGAAATATAATAGATAGGAAGCAGAAATCATTTCAGTTAGCCCCAAATGAAAGCCCAGTCCCTAGAGAGAGGCAGCAGACACAGTTCTTTCGTATTAGGTCATAAGTTGCATATAGTTGTTTGTCTAACCTATTTGGCATTTTGTGTCTGTACAGCAGATGTTAATGCACCTGAAAATAGAAAGTCTGAACCTTATATATTCATCCTTGTTTCGTATTTTAAAGCATGTGTGTATATTTATATGTGTATGTATAAGAATATGCATACAAATTCGTATGACGAGCCCCTTTAACGGTAATCCTGACTCATTCATTTGCATCATGCACAGCTGACCAGCATTTATCTGCTGTGTTCCCCGGAGTCCACTTTGTACGTTAACATCCATGTTGCTCTTGCTGGTAGGATGGGCAGGACTGGAACTGGAATTACAAGGCACTGACAAGGCATTCTTCGAAAAAAAAGATTTGCTCCTGTCCTTCTTTGAAGTAGGGTGTGTGTAGAGACTGTTCTGTGGTGGCTTCCATTTGAAAGTCCTCTTGAAAATCCTTTTGGAAGTGTAGAAGGCAGTCAAGCCTTGCACGTTGTTGCCTCTAGAGATGTACTTCCAGGTGTATTTTCTGCTCAAATCCTGTATTCCTGTTTATAGTTGCTAAATGTTCTGATAATGGCAACATCAGACAGGTAAAGTGAGGTCTTCATGTCTTGGTGCTTGTTGGGTTAGCCAATTCCAAAATTATTTGTTTTGGCAAACTGCTGTATGTTTCCTAACACTTGTTCGACAGGTGCCACAAACAGATCCCAGAAATGAAAGGTTCTTTGAAAAGCACCCAACTTTTTGTTAGTAGGATTTGGAGGAGTTTTGGAGTAGCTTAATTTGCCATGGTGATGAAGTATGAGGTCATATATGAATTTAAGACCACCTTAAAAGACCTGGGAGGAAGCGTGTTTCAGTGAGTGCTCTGGCTGTGGTGTGAATACCTGTTAGGAAAGGGCTCCATCCCAGGCCACTCTTCCACCTGCTGCTGGGTTTCCTTGCCAGCTTAGTCTGTCAACTCATCTCAGACTGTAGCCAGATAATAAGATGGCATATAGGCACTCTGAATGCAAAATCAAGATTAAAAAATAGAAGAAAAATAAAAGCCGAAGCACAGAAGGAGAAATCGCTCTAAAGACTGAATTACTGATGGTCCTAAGCTTGATTAGGCTAACAATGCGCTTCATGATCATAACTGTATGTTTAAAATACTGAAACAAGAAGAGAGTCAGGATACTAACACGTGTGAGCATCCTTGTGACTAAAAGGATTAGCCAGAACCAAATTTTATTTTACTCCAAACACATGCAGAAGGAAAAAAATTGATACAAATAAGGGCTTCATCTTAGTGGGGTGTCCAAGACAAGCCCTCGTATCTACTGAATGATTTCTGCAGGGGCTGCTGCATCCTGTGACCTCAACGCACAGGTTTTATTGTACCAGCACGTAGGTACAGGAGAAAGATTAGCTCTGAAAAACAAGTTTTAAAATAATGGCTTTACAGCAATTTTGAAAAATCTTTTTTTCTTCCATTTGACGATAAAATTGAAGTGTCCTGCTGATGGCTCCAGCATATTTTTTAATTGAATAATTAACATGGATAATAGGCATTCAGCAGTGTTTTTGTCGGTAATCACTGGATTTACTAATCTCCCAGAAGGTGGGGTGATTCAGAATCTTTTAACACCCAAAATAGAAGATAATTAAAACCCGACATACACAAACTGAAATAGAATTGAGTACAAATGCTGAGGATGAAAAATTAGAAAATGAGCTTGAGGAAAAAATTGGGGTGGGGAGGGAGGGTGAAGGAAAATAATAGTCCTAAATAGTAATAATAGCAAGGATACTTATGAAACCACATTTGAAGTATTTGTAGTTTTCTGTACCCTGCCACACTTTGCAAGTGACCAAGACTTCTTTCAGAAAAATCCTGTCCTAGTTTTTTGCCAGGACTTTGCTGCATGGTAGGTCGGCTTGGCTGGGCTGAGCTCAGAGCACTCACAAAAGCCACATGGCCACATGCGATGGGCCTTAGGAGGGGCTCAGGGTGCTCACACATCTTCGTATAGAGTGGATGCTCTACTAGTCAGCTGCTGAAAATGACGGATGTAGTAACTGTGGAGAGCTCTGTCATGCTGAGAGGAAACTGTAAGGGGTTTTGTGGGAAGGTTAGCTCATATCAGTGATATTTCATTCCTGAAGAAAGTAAAATGAGCAAATCCATATCCTGGGTGTACTGCGTCACACATATTAATGGTGACTAGGAGCTGTAGGCTCCAGAGCCACATTAACATGCAGAGTTGCACAGCACAGGTTAATCTTTGGTGCAACACTTTTCATTGCATTAATGCAGTTTTAGATGTAGACCACTACTTATGTTCTGTGTGTCACTTAGTACATGTCACTTAGATTCACTCGACAACAGGGGGGCTGCTGCTTGCCCCTGGAATGAATTCTCATAGTAACAAAGAACTAACACAAAGCCAATGACTTCATCTCCCAAGTGCAAGAGGTATACTTTCAATTAATTTATTATTGTTAACATTAACTTGTCCTTCTCTGAACGGGGTGAAAAAAAGAAACTGCAGGTGGCAAATGTTAATCCTGTCGTTTACTTGACCAGAAGATGAGAGTCATGCTGAGGCGACTGGGCGTAGGATGGAACCCAAACAGAATAGGAAGTGAGTTACTAATCTTATTTCCAGTGTCCACAAAACAAGGCTATTAATTAACCTGTGTAATAAGTACTCTTTTTACAGAGCTATAGTGGACACTTGAGACTTCACTGTTGACTTCAAAGAACTAGTGATCAAGTTCACATTGGCACAAGCAGGGCAGGGCTGCATTTCTTTACACTGTGCTTCTCTGCCAAATTCTGTCTACTAACATTCATGAGTGTGTGTTTGGAACACTATTTGTGGGCTTTGAAAAAAGCATGCTGTAAAAAGGCAAACGTTGTTTGCCAATTTGGAGCTGCTCTTTTGTTCGTGGCAAAAATCTGTCATGAAATGGGGAATCTCGACAGAAGTCCTGTCTGCTCCTGCAGAAATTGTTACAGCCCAAACCACTGAAAATGGGTCCAAGGGAGATCCAGTACAGCCGTGGGCAGGGTGTTCCCACCAGCATAACCTTCAATTGCTCTGCCTCTTCTCAGCCTGTGATGCCTTCCAGGTGAAGGCTGAACATGGACCAGTTGTTGCTCATGCAAGGAACGATGAAGGCCAGAGCACCTTACTGCCACTAAACGATTCCAGGTTAGATAAGACAATGGCTTTCGTGAGATAATCTGGACACAATAAAAGGATACTTACATTATTATGCAATATGGCAAAGTAGCATGCATGGGACATTTTTTCCGTGTCACTATATCATGATAGCTTGGCAGTCTCTCCATGAGTTTTCCCAGGACCTGAAAAGCAGAAATATTGCAGGTCTAACACTGTACATTGGCAGAACTTTGAGGAAACGTTAGGCTGTGTCTTTTGGGATCGTGCTTGCCTCTAGCAAGTACTACCGTTTTCTGTCTTGTATCAGTACTCTTCTGTAGACAAATCAACAACACAATAAACCTGAAGTAGCTTAACAGAAAGAAAAATGGATTTGGAATGCTGGTTTTGACGAGAGGCTGGACTCTGCCTGGCTTTTGCGCATCAGGTGGTAGAAGAGCTACCGGGAGCATCATGCGCCTTTCACACAATAAGTAGGTGAGAAAGAGCATATTCATTTCTCCTGCTATGTGCACCTGGGGACCAATGTTGCCAGAAAAAGGGATGGGCAGGAAGACGGAGATCTCTCCCCCATTTAAATCTCCACAAGAGAAAGGCTGCGATGCCTTCTGATCAAAAGTGGCAAGTCTTAAAATTCACTTCTAAGTTTCACAGCAGCTGTTTTTTTTCTAAATCTTGCTGTTCTTGAAAAACACATGGTAAGTTTAGTTTAATTATTTCTTTTTGAGCAGCTGTTTTAGAAGAGAGAGCAAAGAAGTGAATTTTAAAAACACAAAGCCTGGAATTTAAACTAACCTTTCATTTATTATTGTTTTGACATCTTTTGGATGTCTGGCTAACAGCCTTAGTTTGTAGGTCTATACATGGTATCTTCCACGCCCCTTTTTATATCAAGTATTTCTGGGAATAAGTGTCTTCACTACTTTTTCCTCAAAACTCCATTGAGTAGTATGGTATTTTACCACTGCAATGTCGTGGTTGGTGTTTTGTTTGGTTGGTTTTGTTTTTTGTTTGATTTGGTTTGGTTGGTTGGTTGGTTGGGGTTTTTTTCCCCTTTTGTTTTGAGCATAAATTAGCATTATGCATATTAAATACTTAACAAAGATCTGAATCTGCAAACTTTTGTTCTCAGATTAAACTGGGAATTCTTAGGCAGTGATTATTCCTGCGACTAAGAATTGATAATGCAAATACATTTTTACAGGACTAAAATGATATACTCTCAATATTTTAATTAATTTGATATGTAGAGATTTCTGAATGAAAACTGTTATAATATTTAAGCTTTGTTAATAGAATGCAGATATTATCACTGTCTGAGCCTTCCTGCAATCTGTCTTCTGTACGTTTTCCGCCCTCATGACTTTTCCTTCTTTCAAAAGTTATAATCCTAGAACTGATGGTTTTGAACCTGAATTTTAAATTTCAGGTCTCTATAAACTAACTGTCAGAGCCACATTACTAGCTCTGAATCTTTGGATTGCTCTCTGTGCTCAAAAAAATCATTTGTTTACTGATTTAAAGTACAAGTGTGATCAGGGGACACACTGTAAGTGGTAATAGAACTGCATTATGTCAACATTAAGATAAATTGTGAAACAAGAATATACAATTCAATACATTCAGTTCTAAAATAGAATGAATAGTGCTCGTGTTGAGATAATAAAAAGAATAGTTGGTTAATAATCTGTATATACAAAACTGGAAATAATGGTGTTCTATCTTACTTCAAAGATACTTTTAATATATTATACTTAAAGCATATTGTTCATCCACACACTGATAGAATTATTGGGAATTCAAATCTCCCGCATCAGAGTTCAGTTTTGTTGTAATCGCAAGACATTTTTAATGGATGAGAATCTTTGCATTTTTAAGCTAGCTATTAATATGTTGAGCAGCTTGTGATTTAAGAAAATATTTTGGTTTCGTGTACATTTAATCTGTTTTAATTTCCATAAGCCTGCCTGTCACTTGCATGGCATATTCTAGCACTGATTGATTGAATGACATTGAATTATGATCTGCTGTCTGAGCTGGCTTCATTACTCCAGTGACTTACTACTTTAGAATGCAAAAACGTCGAATTAAGGTAATGCTATCCTCTCATTTGCATATGCCAAACATGATGCTTAATTGCTCGAGAGAGAGAAAACTCTCCATGCGCATCCCAAGTATGACCGTGCCCCAGGCTGCAAGAAAGGGAAAGGAATTTGTGCCTTGAAGTGTCTCATCCTCCAGCTCTGTTGGCAAAGAAGTGAGAATTTCCTCTTCTCTTGTCCTGTGGTTGGAGGAAAATACAGGATAGCCTTTAAACTCCTGTGGGAAGTAGGATGCTGAGCAGCATTTCCCTGGGCTTTGTTAAAGTGTCCCTGACTTGAAGGAGAAGGGGGGAAAAACCCCATCCCTGGCACCGTTAGTGGAAGCTTCTTAGTACTGCTGCTTTTTTACTTTGGCTTTTTTTGCTGGTGAGTGGTTACCTTTGGCGGTATGCATTGGTTGTGCTACTAGCAAATATTGGTAAAAATAATTAGCATATAAAAATAAGAAATCACTTATTTGTGTCCAATGCAACTTAAATTCTGGATTATCCCAAGAAGAGACTAAGTACAGGTGATGATATGCCATTAGAACTTTGCTTGCCATAACTTTATGTACCTCCTTCCTCTTCCAAATATTAAAATTGAAGCTATTAGAATCAGTATTAAACATTTGATATTGTTCAGTTTCCCCAGTTTATTTTGTATTTTTATATAAGTTATATATAAAGAAAAATCTATTTTAAAAGCTCTTTAAGAACTCTTTGTCTTCCATCTGGCACGAAAAGCATTTCAAGAGGGGAGGGGAAAGAAACAGAGTACTGTCTGAGATAAATTTGATAGTAGAAGATGGAATAAAACAGGAGGCACTTAGACTAATTTAATTAATGCCATGGTGAATTTAAGAATACGCTGTCCTCACAAACATAGATCAGTAGCTGAATTAAGGAGGCAGTATTAGACTGCACCTGTTGGGTTTCAAACTGAATTCAGACCTTGTTTCAGTATTGCAGTTGGGACTGGCAGTTGCTGAAGGGATTAAATTATTTAAAGCCTTCAGCTGGCTAGTGTAGGCTAGCAGTAGCTTATAAAACACTTAATCTATTTTTTTAATCTCTTCATATGTTTGCTTTACTTAGACAGTAAAACTATACATGACACACACCTGCCACATTCTGAAGCTTCTTTGTCAGATATTTTAAATTTATCAATTAGAGCAGCCTTTAAACTACAACCATTGGGTTTCTTTGACAATATACTTCTTATTAGTCTGTACATTTTCTTTGATGAGCTCAAACCCAAACATGAAGTATGCAGACATAAAGTTATTTTTCCATCATTTCTTTTAAGAAAGGGGTTCCCTGCTAAAGGCAAATGCTGCTCTCCAAAGACTTCGTGTTGACTGTTACCATTTGGTTTGTGATTTAAAAAAGAAACCAATTCCAAACAGTTTGGAGCTCTGGAGCTATTTTTGAAGCGCATTAGCCAACTGCTTACACATTAGTACAGTAAACCAGTTCAAAAATAGGCAATACTGTTCAGCTTATTATGTGATGCGTCACTTGTTTCTAGAAAGCTAAGAGTAAGTAATGAGTAGTTACAACATGGATTGGATGGAAAAGCAATCTGGATAGCTGTGCAACACAGGATTAATTAGGTAAATCCTCTTAGGTTTGATTAGCCATTGCTTAGATCTACAGTTTATGTTGTCATTGGTTGCTCCTGTTAATGTCGTCTTTCTGTCGAAGTTTATTACTCTGGGTTCAGTTTTGCATCGAACCTTTTTTGTGTCAAAGCGAAGTGCCACAGAATTAACTTACAGCCTTCCAAATAGTAAGCAGAGTAGCACCTGGAGTCAATTGAAATCAATGTTGCCATTCTCTTAGGTGTCTTTTTAATAATAAACTTTTTATATGGATAATTTCTGTTTATTTCAGCAAATGATGTGTTGCATCTTTTTCACTTGGCCTTCATTGTTAAGTCACAGGGTGAGTAGGCATATAGAGCTGCTAACAAGGATGAGTAAATGCTTATTCATGGAGATGAGGTGGTTCCTGCGGTATGCTCTTAATTAAAAGTGTATGTTGTTGATATGTCTGGCCAACCTTTAAATTTTTTCTTCTTCATCACATCACAAAACTGATTTTATTTCTGTAATATGAGTATTTTGTAGTACAATCAGAACAAAATAACTTAGGTTTTTTCTATAATGTATGGTGTAAACTTCAAAAAATTAAAGTACGTATGTCGGTGTTGTTTCACTAGTTAGTGTTCCTTATCTCACACTCTATCTCCATTTTTTTTCCTTTTTTAAACTCGAGAATATGCCATTCTTCAGGCAAAAGAAAGGAAAAAACAAAGGAGAAATAAAAATTCTTGCTGCCCGAGAGACACAGAAACCAACAGACAGACACTTCAGGACTGTAGCTGGATGGCTTCGTCAGCTAAGGGGGGAAAATATGCAAAAAGGCATGGGAGGAATTGGGCATTTCAGTGGGTGGTAATTGGAGTTTCATCAGCGCTGGGATCTCATACTGTTACACAATGCTTTGTACATGTCAGGGAAAGGCTTCCCATTTGGTGTGAAACGTGTAGCACCAAATCTGGATAACAGTGTCTCTCAGTTTTCACTACTTCTGCAGTGGTATTTGTTAGTTAGAATTTATTGCAAATATTTGCTCGGTAGTCATCTATGTGTTGTTTCTTCTATAAAAAGGTGTTATGTCTGAACTTCTGTTTCGCCTTGAACGACCTAGGAAACTTGCCATCTTCATCTATGATCCATCTAATATCATCTCTAAAAGCGAATTGGGTTAGCTGCTGTCCTGTCCCCAGACCAAACCAAGATAAAACTTAATTATAATAGAAATTTAACTCTGAGAATACAATGCCTTTTAATAGAAAATCAATTGAATATTGCAGTGGTTTCTAAAACCTGCAGGAAAAGACAAACCAGAACGCTAGTTGGAAGAAGAAAGTGGGGATTGCAGATGATTAAATGGTGCCTTGGTGTCTGTGGAAGGTGAAAATGATCAAATGTGATTAAATTTAACAATGTTGAATTTTTACGGGGTGGCTGAGCTGACTGTAAAGTTTAATATCATCTCACTCCAAGAAAATAAAAACTTTGCTGATAGTACATCTTATTTTGTAATTCCTGACAAACCACTGAGGGCACTCTGATTTCCCTTAACTGGAAAGCAAATTTACTGTGAAGCTTTCTGATGAGGAAAAAATGGCATGGTTTTTCATTTGTTTCTCTCGGATTCCTTGGCTGGTTTTCAGCCCTGCCCTGTTGCTGGACTGCTGGGGACATAAAGCAACAGCACAGCTACTGTGGGCACATCCGTGGGTGGTTTAGCTCTGCTCTGAAACGGCATCAGTGAGAGGAAATTCTGCAGGTGGCTGCAAAATCAGTCACCGTATGCCCCTTATTCCATGACTGAAGGGGACAGTTTGAAAAACTTTGAAAAGTTTTAGGCAAAATGGTATGATTACTGCCCACCAGCTTGCTGCTAGGGAGGGAAAGAGAAGCTTAATCTCCAGAGCCTGAATATCTTCCCTTTTTGTCTGATTTCTAGATGATGGTGGGATGAAGCTCCCAACAGCCACTGTCATGGGTGGGTGTCATTCCCAACCTGCTAAGAAGCATTTCAGATAATTGGGCAACATGATGAAGACACGATTGGCAGCAGCCACGTTTTCTTGAGCCACCGGTTGGTCAGAAACCGGTATCGAGGCATTTCCAGTCAGCACTCCGTGCTGTGGGATGGGATGTACTGGTCAGTCTCAGGAGAGAAACTCATTTCAAGAGCTTTAGTAATAGGGGAGTGACTGTCAATGGAAGAGGGAACAGCTTGAAAACAAAACAACAATAAAACTAAACCAAACCCGACCAAACCCACCAAACAAACAAGCCATAAACCAAACCTCACAATTTGCAATACTTGCACATTCCCAGTGCTGGGGATGGGATTATATTTGTAAAGTTCTCTTACATAATAAAACATTAGGAGAGTTTTTATTTTGGTTAGCACCCTAGATTAGGTTCAGCAAGTTTTGCAATATTTACCATTCTTTTCTGGGAAACACTGATTAAACCTGGTTCTCTACTAAGAAAGAATAATTCAACTAAATGGGAAGGCTTAACGTGTAGTGGTTTTGTAGATATTTGTAATAAATAATGTCAACATGTTGCAATGTAATCAAACTGTTGCATTTAAATTGTGGTTTTTTCCAATATGCTTCAGCTCAATCACTTCTGGGGGCTGTCTGGATGTGTCTTAGGTAGAAGAGTCTTTCTATAAATGTCTAAAGCAAACCTTTTAGGTGATGTATTATCTACCTCAATTCTAGGTACCCATTAGCATCAACAAAGTAAGACCACTATATAGAGGAGGACTGCAAACAGTCAAAATTATTCAAAGGTATCTGGAAAAAAAAGGTGGACTTCTCATTGTGATTTGTGGAAATAGGAAGCTGTGAGTTTTCTGTGGACTGAAATGAATTATTTTTAAGCAGCATTAGTTATATTCCCTGCCGCAGATTACTTTTAATGGTAAAAATATGTGGTCTCTAGCTCAGATAAAAGAATTTGCTGAGCTAATATTGATTTAGGATTAGAGTGAAAAATAGATTTCACTTTCTTATGTTAGCCTAATTTCAAATAAAGATTTAAATTAAAAGGTTAGAAAGAGGTCTCATAAATAAATAATTTTGGAAGCCTCACAACTTGATTATTGTTTGTCTCAGAAACGTCAAGCTTTAAAAATTATACTCTGAAAAGAAACGAAATGAAAAGTATTACTCAGAAAAAAGATGTTTTAAGGAGAAAGTTTGATTCCACAGTCACTTAGTGAAGGTAATAAGCTGCAGAAGGCAATGTAAAATAATTGTAAATAATGTAAAGGCAATGGATGCTAGAAATGACGGAACTGAGTCCACGAGACCAAAAGGCATTTCCGAGGCTACTGGTGAAAGATGCGCTCACTGAAATGAAAGGGGGAAAGGAGAAATGAGCAGGTTGCTGCAATCAGGCAACTCCATCACTAATCACAAATACAGCCATTTTTTTTCTTAGGTATATAAAACAAATCAGTTAAAAGACATGAGTTAACCAGCTCATTTTTAAGCACCACTTAGTGCAAAGGCAACAGATAGTGATTAAATTAATTTTAAGTGCCTTATGCTAAGTAGTGCACTGTTAAAGAACTAGATAAGTAAGCAATTTCCTCTTGTATTTTTAATTAAAGGCAATATTTTGAGCTTGGAACTGAAACATGAGAAAGTTAAAGAAGTAATTATTGAATTAAACTAGTGCTTTGCAGTATCATCTGCTGAGTGGAATGCCAACTCATATAAGCAGCTAGAGCAATCTTTCACACATGTAATAGATACAACTCTTTAATAAAAAATGAATGAAGAGTACCAATACCCTGCCGTGAAATACTTATTAGTTTCAAGTATAATGCATGAATTTGCATCTGGTAAAGAAATGTATTTAAATGGTAAAGAATGTTTGATGACATTTTGTGTTAAAACAAAAATATTTACACTGCTTTTAAATTCACAAGTAAATAGCTGTCATCATGCCAGACTAGAAAAAGCTGATTTCCAAGTTTTCATGGCATGTAATGATGAACAGAACCACTCTAACAATCATTTTTTTTTGCTGTTGTTGTTCTTTTGTGTGTGTATTTTGTTTTGTCTTTTTTTACTTTTCTCAATAAATTTTGTTCTCCGAGTCCTGACTTTTGCGGGCGGGTTAATAGACGTGTAATCATCACTTGAACAAATGGGAAAATTATCAGAGGAAAATCTTGATCCCATCCGTGTCGGTGATGTACTTTTTGCAGATTTCAGTGAGACCGGTGTTGTATTTCTTGGGCTTTACATGTTATACACTTTTTTCTGTCTTTCAGGAGGGGGAAAGCGTTGGCAGCCATACAATATCGAATAACACCGGCGCTGGCAAACTTTCTTCCTTCAGGAAATCAGGACTCCCGAGGCAGGCGGGCAGCTGGCGCGCTGATGTGACTCTGCCCATGTGGTGCTGGCCAACGCTGTCTCCTTTTTCCCTTGTCTATCCCTTTCTTCTGTCTGAATCCATCTGGTGTCTCCTGTCTGATACTTAAATAGCCAGCTCTGTAAGATTTCATTCAGAAGCCACCGTTTTATTTTATATTTTAGGTGACTCCTGACTATGAAATTCTAGTCCGTAACTTGGGCTACCTTGCTATTACTACCTCTTTGCTAATTGAAATTAATGCTAATGTTCTGCGTATTTCTCCTGTTAATTAATAATTTCATTTAAGCGTTATATGATTTTGATTGAGTTTAATGTTGTAGTTATAACACACAGAGCACCAGGACATGTTTGAATGAAAATGGAGCTTTTACCATTATTCCAGTATCTTAATAGCTGTATACATAAGAAACTTGATAAATAAAATATTCAATGTGCAAATTTTCTTCAGTAATCAATAAGCATGTGGAGCCATATTAATCCTAGAAATAATTTTGCAGACCATAATGGATTTGCACCGGGAATTAGTTCAGCCAGCATCGCTTGTGTTGTGTGTAACTGTCCATTAGCTCCTTTCTGCAGTCAGATGGCAGAAAGTTCATGCCCAGCCCTGACTCAGCCCCCGATGCTGCCGATCCCCTGAATAAACAGGTGAACAAAACCAGATACAAAAGTGGCTATGTGCGTGTACACTGTGTACTTACGGCTCAAAAATAAATACCCTAAAACACATTCAAGGAATTAAACCGCGTTGCTTTTACTATATAGAAAGGTTGGTTGAAAAGTCCATACTTCTTGATTGAGTGCTTTTTTTCTGCTCTTTTTCATGCCTTAATGTTGGAGTATTTCGCTCTGTGCCCCGAAACTTGTCCTTTTAGCTATGATCTTGAGCTGCTTTTAGGTATTTTTATGAAACATGAGTGATAGGTGATACATTTCCTCACAGGATACACTTCTAACTCATTTTGAGGTATTATCCAGAATAAGAATGCGTGTTATTAAATGTGCTACCTGCACTATAGATTACAATGCTGTCTTTAACACTTGTGAAATTGAATAATAAATTCAATTGAGCTGAGTAACAAAGCAGAATTTTAATTAAAAAATCTGGCTACTTTCAGATTTGTATTTTTTTTTAAATTATTTCATAAAACGCATATAGAAAAATAAGTCTACAAAGGTGCTTTTTCTCATTGAAGTAGGAAAAGGATACATTAATTTACACTTATTAAGTTGTGTTTGTCTAGAATAGCTGCACACCTTTTCCTTTTTAAAATATGGCACGAGATGTGTGAATGGAGGTACTTTAATCCCTGGCAGATGTACTATGTGTGTAACACATGCCAGTTCATTATCCCATTCTAAGAGAGATGCAGTTTCTTTAAAACAGAAAAAGCTGAAAATAGTCTTGAGTTGCAGTGCACATATTAGAACTGTAAAAATTGTGTTTTCTAAGTTCAAGTACAGTGTTGGCAAAAATTAACCTGTTTTTACAAGGATCCCAAATTTTCTGTTTTCTTGAGATCTTCAGTCTGTTTTAAGTAGCTTCCGAGGCTGATGCTGTGGCCTTTTCTTATGCCTTTGTGCCCTGATGGCAATTCTTCCATTACTTGTGATGTCCTCCAAGAGAAGCTACAGCAAGATCATTTCATCGTCATTGAGAAACTCTTGAGGATAATGTTAAAACTTTTGCACGTACGCATTCATCAGAATCTCACCACGATCTAGAAAGGCTCAGTATTCCTGGTGTAGCAATAACCTTTGATGCTCTGCAGTCTCTGTCCTTTCATTTTCTCACCTGTTGTATCATCAGAGTTAATTTTAGTGTTGAACATGACGTGATGACTGTGATCATGTTTTTATTTATAGATGCAAACTGGCCATTTTCCTTTCCACTTCTGCTCCGTCACCTTCTTTTAAACATCAGATCATGCATGTGTAGGGTTGTACTCTCTGTTCCAATAACAGAGAGTGGTAATTATATCAAAACATGATAAAGCCAGAAAAACAACCGATTTCCTGTCTGCCTTCACTCCAAACCTAATTAAAATGTTACATGGGCAGATATGTTATTCTCAAAAATTGATGCCGTGATATTTTAGTGTATTTTACACATTTGTTTAACCCAAAGCCTCTGTAATCTAAGTCAGAAAACAACAGGAGCTTTAAGTCTTATTAACAACAGTATGCTTTAAAAAAAAAAAAACAAAACAAAAAGCAAATGAAAATATTTATAAACATTTTCCTATGATAAAAACGCTTATAAGCTTAAAACATGACAAGGTAAAGCACCGCCAACTGCACACGCAGTCAGCCAAGTAGAAATGTTACCTTATCTTCCCCTCCATTGTTTGTGGAGAGATTGCTCAGAGGTTACAGTATTTGGTGGCCCACAATGACGATCTGCTGCTGTTGTTCTTGTGATGTGATACTTTCTGCCAAGTGTCTCATTACCAGGAGTGGACATGGTGTATTTCACTCGGTCAAAACAATTCATTAAACGGCTGCTGAGCATCACGTTTTCCTTTGGAACAGATTTTGGACTGTTAACTGGTTTGGAACAGAAAAATAAAAACTAAGCACAACTTAGTTTTTTAATGTTGGGAAAAAAATCTTTAGAATATTTGTATCTTAAAATAAAAACGTTTATAGGAAAATATGTTCTTTGCTAAAGAAGGAAATACTTTTTTCCTTATAATGGTTTGATCTAGTTTCATAACTCGTGTAATTAAAACGTGCCTTTTCTGTTGTTCATCTCAGGATGAGGGCCTCTAATGTGGTAATTTAAATCTTTAGAAGGTATTTTTAGCTGGTATTTCATTAATGATGTCTCATGGGGGGAAAATAAGGAAGACCTTAAGATATCTGCTTTTAAAAAGTAGGAAAACATATGGATAAGCTCTTGAAGTATTAAAGTATTAAGGGAGGGTGTAGGTGAACACTTGGAAGCCACGTGCAAATTGACTCGGCTAAAACTGCTTCTGAGGAAGGATTTGTGCCCCACAGATTAGTGGTAGGACCTTACACCAGTGCAACAATAGGGGTTTTTTTTGTTTGTTTGCTTTTTGTTTCTAATGTGGTTGGACTCCAGCTGCTGACAGCAAAGCCCTGGCTCAGTCCTCAAGTGCTTTCCTGGGCAGGTTGAAGCCACCCAGGTAACCGCGTCTTATAACATTTAATTCTCAGTTAGGCTTGGATGCAATTTGGTGCCCGCCAGAGTTAAACTCGGTTTCACTCCTTTCTGCCGTGGTCTGTGGGGGAGAGCGATATATTCTCCATTAAGATAAAGCTGCTTCTCTTTGTCACAATAAAACATCAGCCTAAACCAGGAGTCAGTTAATCAAGCTATTTAAAATCCTTTTGAATGTGTCCTAAAAACACAGCCCCAGAAATCTTTATCCAAGTAAATAGTTTTGCTAGAGTCAGTAGACCTGCTAATAAGCAGCTGCTCACTTGAGTAATGCAGGATTGTGTTTGAATTCTGTAATTTGACTGCCCGCTTATGTTTAGTGACGTTTATTTGTAGGAATGGTGCGTTTTGGAAAGTGAGGTCAGCTGGAACATTTGTGGTGTTCATCTGTCTGCAACCCTGGGTCTTGCAATGTATAAGTCACTAAGAAAAGAAGTGATTGCTCAACTGTAAAAATGAAATAGTTGGTAATAGTAGTGGATGGTACCCTATGAATATTCTCAAGGGTGGGGTGCAGAAATGATCCTTATTTCAAAACAACAGTAAAAACGTACAATATTTTCTGTTAAAGATTTTACAAATTGTCACTATGTCATCAGAATTTTAATTTGAAATAAGTTTCTTATTTTAAAAAATCATTTTTCTCCTCCATGGAAAAAGTGTTTCATGTTTCAACATGTTTTTAACTTTTATGTTAAGGAAAAATACTTTTTTTCAATGTTTCTATATCACTAATTTGGTGATAGATTCTTTTTACTATTTGGTTCCAAAATCAAGTGTAGGTTTTAACACCAGTTAAAGCTTTTGAAGCTTTTGTTTTGATCTTTCAGTGTGATTCTGTGTGTTAAAATCCTTACTTTTCATTGACTGCCTTTCTCAGATTATAACAGTTTCTCACAGTTTTGTTGTGTAGTGTTCTGATATTGTAAAATATTATATTGTTCCTTGCCGAGTACCTCAAAAATAGAAACATACTGGATTTTTTGTACAGATTTAGCACTTGTTAATACTAACAATCACTTCAAATTATTTTCAAGCAGGAGAGAGAGAAGAAAAATGTGAATATTAAATCTGTGAAAGAAACGTAAGCTAGTAACTACATGAAAATATCTAGTTGGAATCTTGCAAGAAAATTTACCAAGTTACATTATCATGATACATTTTGTGAAGATACACCCTTTTCTTGTGGATCTCCTAAGGTGTACGCATGAGGAATGATTGACTACTGTGGCTCTTACAGAGAGGAAAACCAAACTGAAAATGAAAAATATAATATCATAATACATGATCCTCTGAAGACATTTAAACTACATGGCATTGCTCTAACTCTTTACGGTCCTCTGTAAATATGAACAAGAACTTACCATAGTTTAAGACGCAGTGATGAAGCATCTGTCAAATCTACACATATTGATGTGATACGAGCACAAGCAGAGAAATAAGCATTTCACAGCATCCCCGAACAAAATCATCTGTGACAATTGGCAAGGTGGCTTTTTTTTTAAATTTTAAATATAGTTATCGCAGTTGGTTTTTTCAACAACTGTGGCAGGTAGAAGAACCATAAGGCTGAAAACAATTATTGAAAAGAAAAAAAGTGCGGCAAATCTTTAACTGAAGTAGTAATTATTTATGTAATTTCAAGATGAGCCCTTGATATTTTTCCAGTTCTGTGTATTCTCTCCTGCTTGATACATAAATGTCACTCTTCTATAGCGCAGTCATGCTGCCTTTCCGTGGTGATGTGAAAAATAAGGGGATTAGTGTTTTAGTTTGAATGAGGTGTGGGTTTCTGAAAAGATCTCATGTGAATCCTGATTTAACATGCTTTGGGTGCACTGCAGAGCAACCTTCGAGTGAGCAAACTTTGTTCTCTTTTGGGCGAAACGAAACCAGGAGATGTGGTCCAACCATCAGTGGGTGTTAGCTTGCATTTAGTATGGATAGCAGGTCCTCAGCACCAACTCTGCAAATCCACTTCTGTTGGGTTGCATCGGAGGAAAACATCAGAGGTTTCCTGCAGTTTGGTTTAATTTTCAGTGAAGAAATATACCCTAACAATTCTTCAAGGCTTTTAAATCTTACGGAGGAGCCAGGTTGTTTAACTTGCAAGTTAAACAGCAAGCAATAAACAGCAAGCAATAAACAAAATGCCTCCCCTTTGCCCCCCTTTATTCAGTCCTTTCTCACAGCTGTTTTGGTAAAGACAGTAGTGTTTTGATGCAAAAGAAAATGAAGCGGAAATAAAAGCTGAAATCTGTGTTTGAGTGTCTGTGCTTATTTTTGGCAGTCTCTTAATGTAAACTGCGTAAAGAAACCTGTGTGGTATTTTAATTGAGGAAATACAATAATGCTGTTCAACTGAACTTCTAGTTGTTGTGAAAAGAGCGAAGTGTATGTTTGCTTTAAATCTGAATGTCGTTTTCCATTTATGCCCAGCAACAGAAGGTTGGATTTTGAATATGTCTAGCAAACAAATCTATGGGGAAGGGATCTGGGGGACTTTGAACCATGTTCAACTGGCTATGATGGTAATCAGTGGAACGTGTACATTTAAATTTCTATGCTTTAAAAGTGCATTTTTTATCAGTTTAACTCTGGTCTCTTTACAAGTTTCACCAAGAATTTCGATCCTTAAAAGTTTTTAATCCAAATGCATCACATGTGATGCTTGTTTCTCATAATACACGTCATACTTCAGTGACAGTTATGTCAGTTAAAAAACCACTTTAGATAAGGAATTGAGAGGACAAAAAACCAGTTAACTCTTTGTCCACTCTTATCTCTGTTTTGGAAGGATAAATGTAAACGTAAAATATTTCAGCCAATGTGAAAACCAGCAAATACTAGAATTTGAAATCCTACCATGAACTAATTCCTTGCTTAACATATATTGCTAAACCTGTGGGAAAGACTAAAGACTATGGCATGAAAGTTTAAAAAAAAAAAAAAGGAAAAATAAATAAATTGAAGTGGAATCTTCCCCTATTCCACCTTCCTTGTGCTGACCTGTGCTTGCTGCTCGCAGCCTTCAGGTGAGGTGAGTGCAGCCTGGACGCCTTCAGTGGTCACAACAACGTGTTGCCAACCGACACGCTTCTGCGGTGTTTTGGATTTCATAATTTCTACCCAGGAAACTAAACTGATGTCTGCACAGCTCTGTGTACTAGCTGACAAGGCAAAACTCTGCTTTGTTAGCGCTGGCGTTCGTTAAGGGTTTTCCTGAGCTGATGCAACTCACCCAAGAAAACCCTCTCCTTTTTTGCTGGGTGAGTTGAATCTGCTAAACGGGAGGTTCAACACCAGCGCCGCTGGAGAGTTATCACTGGGAGAATTTCACTGGATGTGTGGATGTTGTAAGAGATCATTCTCTCCTTTTTAGCAGCAGTGAACTTTTAGGCTGGCTCATGGTTTCATGCAATTGCACGCTATGTTATTAGTGACTGAGTGAAGGGCCTGGTGGATGGAATTACAGCCCCATGGTCTTGCTGTCCTTATCTTTGTGGTTTTGCTTCTCTGGGCAGCTCTAATAGCAGAGCCGTGTTCAGGACTCCAGTTTGATCAAGAATTAAGAGCCCAACTGATACAAACAACTCACAAACTCATAAAAACAACTCACACTGGCCGTAAAAAGTGTTTTGATGATGTAGCTTGTAGCAGTTTGATGAGTAAAACAATTTGTTCTAGCCAAAGCATTTTCTGTCTGTCTACACTTGGGGTTTTGATAACAAAAATAGCACGAAATATCATTGGTAGGTGTGCTGCCAAAAGCTTCTAGCCTACATTTGTCCTCAGATCATCTCTTTTTGCTGCATAATAGAGCTGTGTCTATTGGAAATACCTTCTTCTGTAACTTATGCTGCTTCTTTCTGCTCTGAGCACTCACACCTGACTGCTGCTTCTCCTCCGCAAAGGTGTAGAAATGAAGAGGAACAAAGAGCCTATGGAGGTGTGTGTTTCAATGCTGCAGTTTATAAATTAATCTAAGCGACATGGGCCTCCTTCCACTGAGTTACTTAAGTACTTTGAAACAAAACACTCCCCTCCAAATGGTATCAGTAGTCCCCATTACTTACAGGTGTAACAGGAGTTTCCATATTAACCCTTCAGTCGCCTACCAGCACAAAAATACCTGCCAAGAGAAAATTAGGGCAAGGAAGTGTTTACTGTTCTACAGATAACAAAAAAAACATGTAAGGGCTTCTCAGACACGGTTGTATTTAACCTCCAATAGAAACGTTTATCAGAGTGTTTAAAACATGTATGTAGTCTTACCACGTGTTGTGGGTGGTTAAAAACCTCTTCTGTGGCCCAAGTGCACCTTACGAGTAGTTGACTTCCCAGCTCCCTTCCAACCCAAACTACTCTGTTACTCTATGGTTCTGTGGCTGCAGGAGGAGGTTCAGCCCCTCGGTTTGCGATGGCACCAGCCAGAACTTTCATGCCATTTGGGCCCCTTTAGTCCTGAGTGTGATGGAATTTGCGCTGAACACAAGGAAGCCTTTAATCCAACCGGCTCCCCAGAAAGGACAAATAACGGGTCTTCAGAGAGATGCTGCGCTGCACAAAAGCAACTGAAGGAGCTTCAAAGAGATCTGAGAGATTGATTACACGCTGGCGATACTCCTGTTGCAGGCTGCGTGGAAATCTGGCTTCATCTCATTAACAAAAACTGGAACGTGAGGACAGAACTGGCAGTGGTGAAAGGTTTTGGGAGGCTCTGTTATTTAGCAAACATCTGGAGAGAAACCAGTATAACGAGAGAGGTTCATCACCCCAAAATCACTCCCTTCTTTTCTAAACCTAAATTAAAACCTGTTTCTGAATGCTGGTGGAAATTGGGCAAATGTGTCAGCGGAGCATTGGATTAATAATTTTCTGGTTTTAGAGGATCAGTGTCATTCAGGTTTACAACCATATCTGGATTGTTTTGGTTATCAAATGATAAGAAATCGCATGGTGAAAAATAAGAAAACTGCTAAAATAGTTCCTAAAAAGCAGCTGTAAAAAAATATGTTCAGAGAAGTTAGTAGCAGAGTGGGAGGATTTTTTTTTCCTGTAAATCACAAGCATTTAATTTGGGGTGATATGTATGCCAATTTATGTTTGAGGATTAAATACACTTAAAGATTGAATCCGCACATACTTAATGCTTTGTATTGTTAAGTCATTTTAGAGTTTGTATGGTTAAGCAATCAATAATGTTTATCAACATCTGAAGTACTTTAAAATAGATTATATGTTAATAAAATGTATATCTGAATAATTCTGTAGGACGTTGTTTTTAGGAGACGTGAAGAGAAGCTTGATTAATATTTATAAAATCAGTAAGCATAAAATGTGATGAGCGGCTCTTGAGAGCTATAATTGACTAACATTGACACCTACCTCTTTTTCCCCACCCCTAAAATATCTGTCTCATTACTTACAAGGCTGGATGTTGGTGGTGGTGCAGTAGTAACTTCAATGTTAGCTTTTAGTCCTTCTGTACAATAACTCTTGTCTTTTCCAATTAATTAATTCAAATTCTAACTTGGCATCCTGACAACCTTTAT
This sequence comes from Pampusana beccarii, assembly GCA_013399365.1. Classification (NCBI taxonomy): domain Eukaryota; kingdom Metazoa; phylum Chordata; class Aves; order Columbiformes; family Columbidae; genus Pampusana; species Pampusana beccarii. The sequence continues at coordinate 422,550 of VWYH01007110.1, read as the reverse complement.
TACAAGGATTGGACCTAAATAAAGGTTAAAATCAAGCAGGCACACGTTGAAAATACCAGAACAAGTAGTGAGAGAAAAATAGGAGAGTACATGTAGTTGTGCAAGTAAATAAATTGTTGGTTATTTTTGGCAAGAGGTGGAGAACCACGTGATGTCCACTTGTAGCTGTAGCCAAGGATTTATCTTGGGGCCAACTACTTCCTAAGCAAACAATAATTCCTTTTTGGCCCCACATCAGCTGAATACTATTTAGGGTCAAGAATGCTGTTTGCAGAAATTGACCAGTCCTACAACCAACCAGTAATATTTAAGCGATGTATAATATTAGGGGCATGTTGTTACTGAGGGTGTATCCTGTTATTTTGTCAACAGTTGAGCAAGGCACGATGCTGGACTGTAACATGGGGCACAAAATGGTTATGTTTGCTCCATCCTGTTACTTGTAGAGTGAGTGGTGTGTTTGATGGTATCTGGCTAAAGCGGCAGGGACTGCTCATCAGGGAAAGATGGCACACCAGATCTAGAAGGTTGGTGTTTCACAGTTATTTTTTCAGGGCTGGGGAGGGGCGTCTCTTTATCTTATAAAGCAAGAGCATGAATTTGGGGTTCACGTGTTCATTCTCACATTGTCATCATCCAAAGTGCAGGTCTTGAGAGTCGGGTCTTTTCCCTGACACCAGTTTCCTCATCGTGCACGTTATGTGAATGTTACAGTAGCTGGCAGTCAATGAGATGGGGAAGAGGAGCTCGCCGTTTGGTGTTTGATGATTAGGACTGCCAGGGGTTTTGCAGGTGCTCCTTAGAGAGCTCTCACAAAGCGTGAGGTTGCGTTCCTCCAGGGAGCGACAGAGCGGGGCGGGCAGAGGAGAGTTAGCGCTCGGAGCATCTCCGATTGGCCTCGCACGGCTTCCCGGGGGCTGGTGCGGGGGATCCTGCCCGGGCCGAGCTGCTGCCCGGGAGGCGATGGCCGCTCACCTGCCTCGCCTCGTCGGGGCGGGAGGGCCGGGTAAGCGCCGGCGGCCAGCGGGGCAGCTTCACCGCCGGGCGTTCGGTGTGTGCGCCGAGGGGCTGCCGGAGCGCTCGGCGCGGGGAGCGGAGCGCNAGGCCCCCTCCGCAGCACTCGGCGGGGCCTGGTCCCGGCGCTGCGGGGCGATGGGCGGCGGCGGGCGCCGCTAGGCCGCCGCGGGCAGAGCAGCGGCGGAGGCGGGAGGAGGTGGAGGAGGCGGTGGCCGGGGGCGGGCTGGGTCCCTCCCCGGGAAGATGAGGCGGAGGCCCGGGCTGCCGAGCGGGCTGAGCTGGGGCTTTTCCCTCCCAGCCGCCAGGACAAGATGGCAGCGGCCGAGGCGGCGGCGGCAGGAGCGGCGGGGGTGAGAGGCTGAGCCCGGCCGGAGCGGCGCTTCCCCGTGGCGCTCCCGGACATGCCCAGGGCGGCGGCGGCAGCTCCAGCTCGGACGCCAGCGCGGCCCGACCCGTGAAGGTGAGCGGCCGGGAGAGGAGCGGGGCCGATCCCGCCGGGCGGAGAGGGGCGCTGCCCGCCCCGGCGCCTTTCGCCTCCTTCCCATGGGGGGCTCCGGGGCGCGGGGCCGGGGCTGGGCTCCCCTCGCTGCCCCGCGGCGGCTGCTGCNTCCGCTCCTGCCCCGCTCCCCTCCCTGTGCGGTGCGCTCGGGCCGGGGCGCCGCTCCCCCCGTTACGGGTCGCGCTCTCGGCTGCCCGCGCCTCGGGGGCTCCTCGCACCCCCGGCGGGACCCGAGCCCCGGGAAGAGACCAGCGGGGCTCCCTCCCCTGCGCTGCGGGGAAAGTCGGCGCTGGGGCCGGGGGGGAGCAAATGGTGCGGAGGGGCCGGGATAAATAAAAACGACTGGGGAGGAAGTTGGCGCTGTGAAATTTGGTCAGTTCCCAAGAACGAGCTCTGTAAAAACAGAGGGGGTTATTGCTGGTGGCTTTAACACAATGAGGATTGCAGCAGGGATTGTGCTGGGTTTGTTCTGGTTCTTGTTTTGTTGCGGTGTCAATTAGAAAACTGGCAGATGCGTTCGCGTGTGTCTAACGCTATAGGAAATAGGGGTTTTCTTTTTTAAAATTTATTTCCATCAAGCCCTCAATCGTCAGTGCTGTGTGCTTACATACATACAAATATCTTTCTTTTGAGGGTATACTTCTGTTACTAACTGTTGCGTCTGACTTAATACATCGGTGCCAAAACTGCGATGGTTTCCTTTTTTGTTAACTTGGTAAGTTGTTTTGAGACTCCTAGCCTTGCCTTCCCTTCCCAGAAATTATGTGGCTCTCTGATGTTTTTGCACCTTCCTGCTTGTGTATAACCTTGTTTATTTCTGTTACTTTAGTGTCTTTAAATTGTGGGAAAACGTATTATTAACATGAAAGGCAATTGTATTAAGTAAAGCTGCAGTTGTTGATAACAACGTATATTTCTGTGGTTATTCCCCCCCCCCCCCCCCAGTGTTATCTCCCATTACATCATTTGCAAAAAGTTTATGCTCTGATTGATTTCACACAAAGTAGGAAAGCTTGGCTGGACTCTGAGGACTTACTTTTTGACATAGTAAATTAGCTCTCTTATGGAATTATTGTTAAAGGTTTCTATCAGCTAAGTTTAAAATTCACACAGTTAACTGTCCAGTAAGTGCGGCAGCCAGCAAACAGATTAATTAAGCATCTGGAAAATAGGTCAAGACTGTATTATGAAGCAGCATGGTGAGATCGCAAATAAATAGAGCAAAGTGTTAACGTGGACTTAGCAGGAGAAAACTGATACTGATATAACAGCGATGGCTGCTTTATCTGTGCTGCCGCGAACCATTTATGGTAGCACACGGTGAGATGGTGTTTATAATCGTGTAAAACAGGAATTAGATAGAGTTTTCATTTAATGCGTGTATTACCAGCGACTTCTGTTGTTGTGCGGGTTCTGCTGCTTGCTCAGGGTGTGGCATCGGTTGTGCTTGTAAATTATTTTTTCCCAGATATGTTTGCCTAGGTGTTCTAATGCGGTTTGTGGCACTGATGTGTGGCTCTCCGGGTTTGAGGACACTTTAATCAGAGGAATTCCGTCACACGGGGTGAAGTTTCATTAAAAAAACTGCTCGGGAGGCTGCCCCTAACCTGGGGTCTCTGCCGGTGCCTGTAATTTTTCTTTGTTTGAGTCTTTGTGTTTGCGTGTTTCCTCCCTCCTATCTTTCAAACAACTACCTACAGAAACGGGGAAATGAGACTGGCTCCTGCATAACGAGATGCCGGAGACAAAGACAGGGTGTGGGGAGGGAGAGTGGAGCTTTCAGCTCGTCTTACAGAAGTTGACACAACTGATAGAAATATCCGAATTTGCGTGTGCTGCTTTTCTTGTTGCGTGCTTCGGTTTACAGCAGTTGCTTCAAAACGAACGTTGTTTTGGAGGCATTTTCCAAAGAGCGTCTGTCGGATTGATTGCGTCTGTTAAAGGTGGTGGGAGGCAGAGGGTCAGCTTACTCAGCTCCTGGGTAGAACAGAATTAACTGTACTTAATTCTGAAAATCCCAACCTAAACATGTAGGAACGTCAGGCTCCGCTTCGCCGAGCTTGTGTGTTTAGGGACGTGCCTGTCTGTACTATTTTAAGGGATTGTACTCTTACTGTTTTTCTAATTGTTTTCTGTTTAACAGTTTGTATTCTCCTTCTTGTATTTTCCACTCTGCCAGTGTGCTGATTGTAGCAATAAAGATCCTTTTGACAAAATGGTGCATTTCGAAACAGGAATTTTGTAGTTGGCTTTCTTATGTGTGTCAGGGGGAAGAGAAGCATCGGTCATGGGCACAGCGCTGTCGTTTGAGGCTGAACATGTATTTTGGAAGAACGCAAAATATGGAAGGACAACCTTTTTTAGTTGAGCTAAATTTTTCTATTGCAATGTGAGATCTGTGAGGCATTGTGGCATGCGACTGCTGCGCACGTATAGAATAGTTAGTGTAGGCAGTATTGCCTTTTGCACGGAACTTTGTAGAAAAAAGCAGAGAACATCTATGCTTTTAAAAAATTTTTTTGCTAGACAGGCCTTAGCTTCGCGGAATATAATTGCTGAATTCCATATGCAAAAGCGTCACAGCTGAGGTGAACTGCTCCGTCGACTGACACAAGTATGAACCGGGCAGCGCGGGCCTGAGAATCAACTGGTGATTCTCCATTGAAGGAAGAAGAACCGGGGAAATCAGGTGTCCTGGTGGCAATACCAGCGCTCCTCGGTTATGTGTTCGCTGCTCAGTTTTGTGAAATACCACCCACCTTTCACACCTCGAAACAGCTTGTTTGTACCTCTTGTGTTTCTGAGTTGCTTCAGTTCCGCGATGATGTTACGGTGCGGTTCTGGGAGAATTTTGGAAGTCTTGGCGCGGGATAACTTTGATGAAGAAAACATCCTTAGCGCTTCTTCTTTGACACTGTGAAGCTCCTGTAGATGGGTTATGTAAACTCACAGCTGGTCAAATACTTATATTCAGCTGGTCTAACAATTAAATTTTTTTTTCTTTGAAAATGAGGCGGGAGTTGAGCTCCATGCTGGGGAGCTTTTACTAAGTTAATGTCTCTATTCCTAAGAGTCAGTGAAATATTACTTTTACTTCTTCAGATCTCTTGACTGAAAATTGGAGATTGAGTGGAAAATATGTATTACTTTCGATCCAGGTCTTGGAAGAAAAGCTCATTCTTTGGGTGAAGTATGAGATGGATCTCTAGGTATCGGAAACTATTTCAGAATTCTGGGTTGCACGTGAAACCAAATATGAAGAAATTCAGAAGGGTGAGCACTGAGCGCGTTCGAGATGGCTGGTGGGTGTGCAGTGCACCTCGAATGACCATGCCAACTATATTTAAAGCAACTTTCAGTAGCAAGTGCTATGAAATAGATTAGCAATGGGTTACCTTCTGTGACTTCTGCAGGCAGCGAACACCCTTTATTTGACCTGAAGTCACCTACAATGAAGCACAAAGCCTGGAAAATCCTGTTACCTGTTCTTGGCTTCCCCTGCCCCCCTCTATAGACCATTTTAAGTAGGAGCCTCTATTTCTTGTACAGATTTCTAGAGAAACTGAAGTTATGTCTTTCTTCAGAGGCACTAACTTTTGGATGACAGATGAGCGGAGGAACAACACGTAATTGTGAAAGTGGGTTTTATTCTGTGGCTTTACTTGATTGCATAGTATTTCCTACAGGGTCGGTCCTCTCTTTCCCCTCCTCCTTTAATTCTTCAGTTGTTTTATTTCAATTTAGCGAACTTTGGGAAAGATGTTAAGAATTGGTGCGAGTCTTGTTTTTAGATGCAGTTTGGCAATAATCTTTGTACAGTTTTATATTTTTGTTCAGGTTATGTCACTATTTTCATACAGTGTCCTGATATTTCACTTCAATTTTGAGAGTGGGTAACTTTTTTCAAAATGAGATTAATCTCTAGTTTAACAATTTTGCTTGAAAATGGGAGAAGAGCCAAATAACTGGAGTGATTTTAAGCAAGTCAATTCAATTAGTTTAGTTCTGGTTGTGTGTATTTTTTTTTCTTTTTGTCCTAATTCGTTGTCTTGAAATCAGTTTAATTTCAGAATACATCTTCCTATGTTATTAACATTACATATTTCATAGTCCTAGCATTATATAAACTTTTTTTTTATAGTCTTTTTTTCACCTTGTGTTTTCAGGAAAGGTTAGGAAATATTCCTTTTTGGAAGTATGGCAGTTTCTCCAGCTCTACAATATTTGGGTATAACAGGATGAAGCCTGGAAAAATGTTAAATTTGAGTTCCAAGACACTGTAATAAAATAACATCCAGTGAAATATCTGGAGACGAAACAGCTAAGAGAAATGTTTTCCTATACTTTTAGTATCATCAAAGCTACAGCAACTATCTCAATAATAAAAAAGGGAAACGGATTGTTATGTACAGAGAATTATTATTGCATGTTATGAGTAACACTCCTATTAAAAAAATATTTTTAAAATCAGTAATCTTAAACTCATGTCTCTTTCCACTCTTACTAAAATACTTTCTCAATTCTAGAAAACTATTTAAGTGCTTTTTAAAGCATGGTGCAAATTAAATACAGTTATTGCTTTTCATGTAAAAATTCAGTTATTGCCAAATGAAAATGCCTTCATATTTGTATAAACATTACTTGCCAAACACATACGAGACCACAGTAGCTGCCCATGCAGACTAAGTGGTGGAAGAATTTTGGGACAAGAAAGCCCACGTCCTAATAGCTGTGTGGAGTCCAATTAAATGATTGTTAAAGGAGGAGGGTGTGGTGGGTGCCCCATCCCTGGAGACATCCCAGACCGGGCTGGATGGGGCTCTGAGCAACCTGAGCTGGTGAAGATGTCCCTGCTCATTGCAGAGGTTGGACTGGATGAGCTTTGAAGGTCCCTTCCAACCCAAACCATTCTATGGTTTCTGTGCTGTAGGTTGTGCTTCTTTAGGTCACGACACCGTATTGTCCGGCAGCTGTGTCTGTGTGTCCACCAGGACTTTTAACTTCCAAGACATGAGACTGGCGAGAATTTAAATTGCTGGGTGAGACAAGATTTTTATCACAAAGTTTAAGCTTTGCTGTCGCCTTGGGGCAAGTGGTGTCAGGTACCTGAGAAAACTTGCTTTGGGTTATTTTAGGAGTTTTGCTTCGGTTTTACTTAACTCTTGGGAAGAAAGTGAACCGTGAGGTGGAATTTGATCTCCTCACCTTGTCTCGAAGCGTGATAAAGGGAGAGAGCAAAACTGCTCCCTGGGCGGGAAAACTGCCGCTTAGAAGAACTTAATCTGGGCCTGCGATGACTGGTGCAGCTGCGCTTTGTGTGGGGCTGGACTGTCTTCATTGCAAAGATGTTTGCTGCTTTTATTAGTGTGACCAAATCCCTCCAAACCCGCTCCATGGGGTCTTTGGATGTGAGCTGATGTCCGAACCTTTCCCCGGTGTTGACCGAAACAAGCGCCTGCCCACAGAAAGGAGCTCGCGTGGGCTCGACGTCTGAATGAGAAGGTTGTCATATAAATGCGAAAGAGCAAAGAGAAAACAAACTTCAGTACTGGTAATTGATACAAAGCTTATTAAAAGCGAAGAAAGCAGCTTTATTTTTTCTTAGTGGTGATTTAAGCTTGCTCTGGAAGGTAAGAGTAACCACTAGCATCAGGTATTTATAGAAATTATGTGTATGCACAACTTTATCTGGAACCTTGGCAATTTACAAAAATAATTTTCATGTGTAGATAAAAAACCACATTTCTTCTCATGTTTTTCCACAGTCCTCGTTGTTTGCTACTTCATTTTGGTCCTTTGTCAGTGTTTACAAAAATGGTGTCTTAACCTTTACCTTATTTCACTCGTTTGACTAAAATGTACTCATTTTTTTCCCTCTTCTGTATGGTGCAGGTTCTGCCTGTATTGGTACACAACAATTGGTGGAACTTGCACAATTTCCAGAAGGCTTTTTGTTTCTTGTAAGATGTCTTTCTGTCTTCTTGACTGAAAAGCTGTTAAATGTGCATCATTGCCTTGTAAACCTCTTCCTTCCTGTGTTTTCCTAGAAACTTAGGTCATCTGCTACTTCCTTACCCTTTTGCTTTGAATTATGCTGGTTTTTTGGAATGATTAGAATGCTTACTTGTCTAAAATCTGTCTGTTGTAGTTGAGAAGTTTTTTTCCACAGATTCTTTTTGGAGATGTAAACTATTTATAGGGTTAGAGGAGGTTCTCACAATATCTTTATCTGTCAGAACTTGAATCTATTTAATAAAAGAATTTTAGTGTTTGTGATCTTACTTGTGAAGTCCTTTGGAAGGAACAGGCTTTCTTCCTAAGAGGAGACAAACCGCTTTTCTCTTATCTATTCATATCAACTTATTCTGTGATTCAATAAATTAATTGCTGTTCAGTCTAATAGGAACAGATTGCTCTCATGAGATTCTAAAGGTGGTTTTTTTTTTAATACCTTTTCTTTATGGCTTTTGAAGTGATGCTGTGGGCTCACTCCTTCCCTTGACCGGCAGCTCTGGGCCCTGCAAGAGGACATTGAGTTTTTCTCAATAAATATTTTGGGAGCTCTTTGTGCCAAGTGCTCTTTGAGACTAAATCCATTTTTAAAACTCAGTTTGAAGAGATGTCTGAACTTTGTTTTAATGATTAAAACAAGAGTGAATGTTAAAAGTGTATTCTACAAAGATTATTAGATATGGAAGGGAACACAAACTGTCGTACGTTTATCAGTATTATTCTCTAGCTTGTGGGCTCATATGCTGCATGTAATCTTGCCTTTCCTTTTGCATGTTTTTCTGTATAGTTAAATCAAGAAGTTCCCCCGTGTAGGGGAGATGGAGGAATTTGTTGCACTGGTGGCTTTGGGAAACATTATAATATGGGTTATTATAGTTATTGATTTGTTAGGAGGCAAAAGACTGAGCCTTCCGTGAGGGAATGTGCATTTCTAATGTACTGATTTTTGCCTGTAGGAACCGCTGCTTCCTCCACATCTTTAGAAATCTGAAAGAAATGGTCAACATCTATTTTCCCCTCCTTTCTTGTTTTACATATGCCATGTCTAATTTATACAGCTGTTTTCAGTAAAGCAACCAACGCTATCATTGTGATGTTGCTCACAATGAAAGCAAAACACCTGTTACATAAAAGCAAAATATTAAAAACACAGTTTTAAGTAAGGAATTTATATTCTAAAAAAAAAAAAACCAGCTAGGACTTTGAAGAGTTTTCATTCTGTGTGTGTGTATACAAAAATACATTTCAAATATGTACTTACTGGGTGTGTATGTGTATAAATATGTATGTTTGTGTGTATATAGCGCAGTAAGTGTACGTTTGAAAGTTGTTACTGGGTGTAGCTGAGGTGACTGACCTGCCAAGTGCAGCAGAAAAAGATGCATCAAGAGAAGTGTGTTGGTTTGGGTGTCTTAATTCTTTTATAGTTAAGTCAGATTTAAAACAAAAAAAGGCTAAGGTTCTTATTTACTGTAACATTTTTGTTGCAGAAGGAAGTTGAACATGATCTAGGCAGTAGCTGCTTGATAACTAAGTTCTTGTTGGTTCTGTTGGAAGAACGATTATGATTTTTCTTGTATTTGGGTTAAGTTTTAACTCCAGTGTTACTTGTTGCTGGGTAATTCTCAGTGTGTAGAAAACAGTCTCATACACCTGAACTGTGCCCTCTTGGTGCGGTAGGCCCTGATTTGCAAATTTTTGCATCGCCGGTCAGACTCGATGAGCTTGACAGGTTATTTGTGCACACCCTGTTGCAAACCTAATGTGTGAGTGCTGTGGGGAGAACAGCAATTTTGCGTTGCTGTATTGATGTGTGCTTTGTCCAGCTGAAAATCTCCTCTAATAAGAGGGTGAAAGAGAATTTTGAATGGACCTTCTCAACCTTGAGTAGTTTAGAGGGCTTGATGAAGAATTACTTTGATGTAAGTAGGACCCCTTCATGGGCACGTGGTTGTTGTGGCGTACCAGCTGTTCTGTGATAGGGAAGTAGCAACAAGGAAAATAAACATCTAGATTTATATTCTTATAGGAGCCGCATTTGATATTGTCTAGAGCTATTTTAAAATGAAACTGCTAAATGAATTTCTTAACTGGGTTGGTCTGCTTCTAATTCTAACAAAAGCCCAGCAGGCTAGGAATGCAAAATTAAGCAATAAAATCAAAAATAAAATGACTGGAAATAAGAAGGAAAAATGATGCACGTATTTGTTTAGGAAGTGTTGTGGGGTTTTTTTAAAGAGCAGCATTTGAACAGGTGGTTTACAAACAGGCAGTTTGAGCTAAACCCCTCTATCAAATTTTATTTTTACTTTAGGTAAGGTAGAGAAATCTTCTGTAAATACCAACAGTGATGGAGAAAGCGTGGCTTTGTGTCCTGCCTCTCTACTCACCTTGATCCCTCTTAACTGCCTTGAAGAGCAACAGACAGTAGCAGTTGTTTAAATACATCCTTTGGACCATCGAGCACAACTTGGAGGTGTGTGCTCTCCTAAACACCGCTTTTAGGGACTTTTGCAGTGTGCCTACTGTTTTGAGGTTCAAAAAGAATTAGTCTTTTAAAAGAAGAGATTAGGCCGGCCAAGCTGCGGCTGGTTGAAATGTGCTGTGTGTGTTGATGGTGGCACATTCTGGTTTGGGGAACCCGCTCTCATTCAGGGCTCGTGGCTGATGTTGCCCTGCTTCTGCTTGCTTTTCAGTTGCATAACAGCTTCTTTCCCAGCAGAAAAATAAATACTTGAAGTATTGTTCCGTTTGTCTTTTAAACTGTGATTGCAGTCATATTGGCATCACAAGATTTAGCTTTTGATATTTGTGGAAAATATGAATATGGTGATTGTATTCTTCAGTACTGCTACTGGTACATATGACAGCATTGAGTCATAAGAGTTCACTCTGATATGTTATATAAAATATGTCCGTGTTCCGTGTATGGTGTTAGTTATTTTTCAGAGTATTAGGACAATGGCACAATTGAGACTAGTTTGCATGACACTTAAATGAACTTATACTTTCAGGTTTTTATATCAGTGCAACATTGTTAGTGCCTGATTCAAAAACTCTTAAATGTTGCACAAATCTAAAGTCAGCCTTGTAACATTTTTCTTAGGCAGGTAGTAACTGCATTCTGCAGTTGCAAAATTGGATCATTTTGTTGTTTGCTTCTCACTAAGACTCTCTCCAAGCTTGGAACCAACCTCTGGCCTTTCAGCCTCAACCTTTGCCACCGATCGCTGCAGGACTGAGGTTTCATGTCAGGCGAGGGCTGCCGTCGGCTCAGCTTAATTCTGTTGGCGTATGATGGGCCATAAAATTCCCGAGCTCTGAAATATCTTGCACGTTTTAATCAAAGAACATAATCACTGCTGTTGTCATTAAGCTCCTGGGTCTCTGGTTGCTACCCCTGCAAGAAGCTGTTGGCTGCTTTGGTGAGCATCAGAGGTCCCTCTGCATCCCGCTGTCCTCTGTGTGCATCCAGTGTTGCCTCCGTGCTTGTGTGAGAAAACAATTCACGTGGCACGTGTCACTTGGGACACCGCGAGGGTTTCTCCTTTGCTCTGCTCCATCCCTCCCAGGGGTCAGAGATCTGTTTGCAGAGCTGGTTTCGAGGTGGCTGGGAGAGTGGGGTTCCCTGAGCTTGTATCTCTTGATGCTTTGTGCTTTCTGTGGGTATGTTTTCCTGTGTAAATTGCGAGATGCCTCAGTTGCCAGGGCTTTGTTATGAGTCGTACAGCTGGAGTAAGGGAATTCCTCAGGGTGAGCAGTTCACGGGTATGAAAGCACTCACATCGTTACAGCGTGTTCAGCTGCATGTCCAAAATAAACAATAACACAGAGGTGCTGCTACTAACAGTAATAAGGCATCTTCTGGGCTGGAAAGAGAGGGCAACTAATTCAGCTTTGTATTTTCTAAATAACTGGAGAAATTGAGTGGGCAGCACCTAATATAAAAAAGACAATTTTGAATTTTATTTTTTTTTTTTTTTAACCTGGGAGAAATCACAGCAAGTGTCAACGTGATGTGTAATGTAAATAAGACATTTTGTAAGCGCTACTGCTCAAATTGTGCGTTTGCTGGAAGGGGCTGAGCTTTTAGAAGACCTCCCTTGATGCCCAGCTGCTCTGTGAGAACGGTGCAAGTGTGTTGGAACTGGTTCTCGCTGACTGAGGCTTGAGAGAAGTTGGAAAACAAGTTTTCTTGAGTTAAATTGTAACTATGCTATTAGGTGACTGCCACTGGCTGGGCTTTGCCTGCTGGGCATTTTACTACAGCAGTGTAGTGATTGTGCTTGTTGGGGCGTTTAAAAGGGGCTGTTTATTTTGCAGAAGAATTAAGGGTGTAGTGTGGAAATTTCTCATCAGCTCCACCGCAGTGTTTTTACTAACTAGTTACTCTGCTAACCCCCCCGCCCCGTCCTTACTCTGTCATGAGGAAATGTCAGTTTATAGTTAATTATTAATGGTGGTCAGGCCTGGAACAGCCTGTGCCTCTCGAGGTTGTAACCGCCTGCCAAATGGATCACGTTTATGAATTTGCCTTGGACTGCGTGAGAAGGCTGGAGACGTGATTTTAAAAATCTAGTAAAGAGCATTGTTACAATTAGGTGAACATTAGCAAGGGGTTACCAGAGATGCTCCATTTCGCTGAGCAATATCTGCATGGTTCTCTATTCAGTTTCTGTAGAGAGAAGCTTGACTGGCAAGGGCAAACTGTGAAACGGCTCCCGTTTATAGTCAATCATTTGTGAAGTTGTATTTATTTATTTAAAAGAATAAACAATGGATTTACTTATTTAAAATGTGTTTACTTCCTTTTTAAATACTTACTTTGGAAGCACAGAATTCAGTCTTCACTCTGATCAAAATTCGTACATTCTGTATAACTTAACAGGTCAAGCGCAGACTTCCCAGTTCTCTCTGCTTCAAACTTAAAGCCAAGACGACTTTTTTCCTTTGGAAGGACCCTATGTAGAGATAATAATCATTGGTAGGTGTCTTGAGCCAGGCTTTTGTTTCCACATCCCGTGCAGTGCTCACTTGCAGCACCGAGCACATGGGGCGGGATGCGGCAACCTCGGTATCGGAGCAAAGCAAACCAGAGAACTCTGGAGCCAACTCCAGCTTGTCTGTGCCGATGCCCCGGAGCGGTCAGAGGTGAAGTTCGATGGTCGTTTCGCACTTGGGGAAGGAGAGGGCTTTAAAAATGTGTGTGGGATGACACACTTCTCTGAGATTCAAACTGAAAATCGAGTCTGAAGCTACTCCAGTAGCTGGAGGCCGCCTGGGGTATGTCCTCTGGGCTTTGAGCTTTTCTGTCCATCTTCTGGTGGTCTTGTTTACTCTGCTTTGGTTTCCATCCTGGAGTGGGCTTGTAGTGCACACGCTTGGTTTTTATTTTAAATGAACTTTAACTGCAAGACGTGCTCATGGATGTTGAGGCTGAAGAACCCTCCCCGAAATAAACACGGAATGATGCTTTTCTTTCCTTTAGCACCGGCTGCTTTGCTCTACGTGTCCCTTTCTTTTTGTGCTGCTGGAATTGTTAACGGAGATATAGTCTGACAGGCTTCAGTTGGTATGAGGAAGCGGGAGCTGTCTCGATATGTGCAGAAAGATGTATAAACTCAGTGAAGTGATTTGTGAGAAGGCAGGGAAAAGAAAGATCCACTCTGTGGTAGGTGAAAATGTGCAGTGTATTATTTTATTTTACCAGAAGACCTGATAAAAAACCAAACCAAAACCAGCCCTGCAACACAGTAATTCTTTCCTGTTTCCAGTGTAGCTAGACATGGGATTGTATTGTAACCTGAATAGTAAACAAATAGTAAAACCAAACCAAAACAAAAAATCTGAAACAAACAGCCAACCCTAAAAAACCCAACCAATCGATCAAAACGAACAAACAAAAACAAATGGAAAAAAAAACACATACCAAAAAAGTAATCCCCTCTCACAGGGAAAAAAAACCAAACCCTCGACAAAACAAACCCCATAGCCAATAAAAACTAATAAAAAACCAACCCCAAAAGACTAAACCACCACCATTCCCCAACCACAAAGAAAACCCCAAACCAACAAAAATGCCCCCCCAACATGGCAGTGCTGTTTTAGTAGAGGGTGTTACGGTATTTTCCCTTTTTCTTTAAGGTGTTTTGTGCAGCTCCGCTCTCAGGGTGTCGGGCTGGGTTTTCACTTGAGAGGGGGAAAAATAAATTCTATTGAAAAACTTAGTTTCTCATAGCAAAGACCTCCAGCAGTGGGTTGTATCGAACAGTTGCACGTTGTTCTGGTGTATTTAGTTGCATGTGTGTTAATGGACAGTAAAGAGTGAGTTTCTGGCTGCAGAGTCTTCTGAGCACTGCGGGTGAGTGCATGGCAGAGGTCTTTAAGTGTCCCAAGATGCTGCAGGATTTTTATTGTGCCTTTTTCACAGGAAAACCTGTGAAAGTATTTTATTCATTGGTTGTATGAAGATATTACAGTTTCTCCAAATAAGATTGCATCTGGAAGTCCATGTTTAAGAAAAGACAAAATAATGGGGGTAAGGGAGAAGCGTTTAGGGAAAGGTGAGGAATTAGATACTTGTACAAGAACTCTAAGACTGTTTTTACTTTTCGGGAGTAAAATCTGACTTTTCTAGTTCAGTCTGTCATGGTTGCATCGAAGTTTGTTCTTGCAGGGTATTTAATCTGTTATATTTATTTATTTGTTTGCAGCAACTCCGTGAAAAAAAATATTCTCATAATAAGTCAATAAACACTTCCTATCTGAGAACAGACCTGTTAGTGTGGTTGGAGTTCAGGGTCATGTAGATAAGCCTGTAAGAAATTACACGGACCCCAGAAGATGACAGCCCAGTTTCATCCAACTGCAATTAATGTTGAAGAGGAAGCGGGGACTGTGTCCTTCCAGCCCTTATGGACTGGTTTGGATAGCAGAAGCTGTAGAAAACTTATACATTTGAAGCCCATTGGTCCCAACAGGCTCGGTGGAGGATCTGAGTGGTCTTCTGGCTGTTCTAGAGGACTCTGCTCCCAGCCATCGAGTTGTTGTCCTGTCTTCAGAAAAACCTCCTTCACCGCGGGGCAGGTTTATCACTTGCAGTTGGGATAAATGATCAATTTAAATAAAATTGTTGTAGCAGAGAGGGTAAGTCCCATAGTCAGTAATACGCTCTTGCTGTGCTCTGGGCACTTTGTACCAAAGTACGTTATTTAGGAGAGGATTCAACAACTTGGAGAATTTTTGCTGTGTTTTGAGGTTGGAAGTTGAAAGGAGAATTTTTGCCTGTGTTTTGAGGCCTTAAAACCTTGGTGTGAAGCAGGAGGCCAGTGACGGTCCCATAATGGTTGGTGGTGATAGAGCCTGGTTGGTGGCAATCTCCAGCTTTCTACATCGTCTTGCTCTGGGCAAACAACTTCGGAAAGGAAAAGACTTTGAAATTTTCTGCTGCTGCTGGGGCAGGAAACATTATAGGATATAAACTGAGGTGATGGTATGATTATTTTAATCACTTTTAAGATGTTTAAATGCTAATTTCCATAAATCAAATCACAGCTTCAGAATAATTATGCCGTACATTTGGTTAGTTTTCATTTGATCGGAGTCATTGCAATGTCTGGCTCCAGTTTTATGTGACTCATCTGCAATTTAAATACCTATTGCCAGAATCTTCATGCTCTTGGTATGAAAAAGTAGTTTAATTTAAGTATTATTGGTGTTGAATCCCTCTCTGAGAGCTGGTGTCCTGACACGGGGCGAATTTGGGGAGGCAGTGGGACGAATCCTGTGCAGGCTGCTATGCTTGGGGCTTCCTGGGCTGGCAAACTGCCTTCTCTTGTGCAAAACTCTTCTTTGTGACCCATTTCTGAGGTGGGAGCGTTCTTTCTGAGAGGCTGCGATGGCCTCGAGGAAGGCAGAGTCAATCGGGTTGAATCTCTGATCTCAGCCTTACTGGGAATTCAAAAGTTAAAATTATCCATAATCTTTTATTCTAACTTTCACTTCTCCCTTAGCAAGGAAGTAATTGTGTTGGCAGAAAAAAGTATTCAAAAATAGAGGAAAAATATACACAGAATATAGAAAACAGACGTAGAAAAATATATTCTTTTTCTTCCCTTCATATTCACTTGAAAATGAATTTTCTGTGGGAAGTCTGTCCCTGTAAGATCTCTATGTACAATTATCAGCCCAGTCCTCAGAAATGATCTTGATCAGAGGCATATTTTGTAGGTCTGTAGAGCATTATTTGTAGTTAATTTAACAGGTTACTTTAGACTGCATGTTTTCTGGCCCAGCTCATGAAATCGAGATAACTGGGAGTTTGAGGCTAATATTTAGTTTCCAAATCTGAATTTGAAGTGTGGAAAAAACCACGGTGCCTCTGCGTATCAGTGACACAGTTGTAGGGGGTGAACTTCTGCAACAGGACGGCATATAAACTAGAGAAAGCACCTGACTTTTGTGAATGGATTAGATTACTGTGCACCTTAATTTGCCTGGAAAGTTGAACATGTGCATGCCCCTAAGGTATTTGGGGCTTCATCGTAGGGCTCTATTGCTTTCACTTTCATTGCTGTGAAGCTCTGCGTCATTTGTCTGTTTGTTCTCAGAAGCCTGACAGTGGTTACGATGAGTAGGTCGGATACCTTGTGTAACAGGTAGAATTGTCTCACAATTAAGAGCTTTTAAGTTATTTTACATCATCATTGATGAATATTTGAGCTGGTTATTTAACTTACGTTACTGAACGCTATGCTAATTTTATATGTAGAAGTGCAGGGGGTGTTTAACTGAAAGCTGAGTTTTTAAGAGCACAAAGTATAGATCCCCTACTTGAAAAGTGATGAGTAGTGGCCTGCTGCAGGCTGTCCGTCCTGCCCCGTGCCACCAGCAGAAACACTCTGTCACCTGGGTGCTGAATGGTGTGTGCTGGTGACGCACGAGGACTTTGCTTTTGACCATAAGAAACTAAATACGCAATAACTGTAGGCTAGCTCGTGTGGAAAATGAACTTGTGTCCTCCTGATGTTTTTAGAAGAGGAAGGTGCTGCAGAGCTTGGAAATGTGAATGCGGGGTTCTCACTCGTTCTTTCTTTTTCTCTTCCTCCGTAGGTATGGCCTCACAAGTCTTGGTCTATCCACCATATGTTTATCAAACCCAGTCAAGTGCCTTTTGTAGTGTGAAGAAACTAAAACTAGAACCAAGCAGTTGCGTGTACCACGAAAGAACCTACCCGCAAATCTATGTGAATGGTAAAAACTTTGGAATTTCTCCCCACAGGGTTAGTGCATACTTTCAGACTAAAAACCCGTTTGACAGACCTCGAGGACAGAACTTTTTGTTGCAGTCAAATGCTGTTGCTTTAAAACATATTGCAGGTGCTACAAAAGCGTTAGCGGCGCGGGCGCAGCAAGCTCGGTTGGAGGCACCTCGGGCTGGGACGCAAGGAAGCCGGTCAGATATCCTGGAGGGACCCCAGCGATGTGGATTGAAGCGTAAGAGCGAAGAGCTGGATAATCAAAGCAGCACGATGCAGATTGTCGATGAACTGTCCATCCTGCCTGCAATGTTGCAAACCAACGTAGGAAACCCGGTGACGGTTGTGACCGCGGCTGCAACTTCAAAACAAAGTGGTACAAGCGGAGATGGCGATTACCAGTTAGTACAGCATGAGGTATTGTGCTCTGTGAAAAACACTTACGAGGTTCTTGATTTCCTTGGGCGAGGGACCTTTGGACAAGTAGTGAAGTGCTGGAAAAGGGGGACAAATGAGGTTGTTGCAATCAAAATCCTGAAGAATCATCCTTCGTACGCACGCCAAGGACAAATAGAAGTGAGCATATTAGCGAGGCTGAGTACTGAAAATGCTGATGAATTTAACTTTGTGAGAGCCTACGAATGCTTTCAGCATCGTAACCATACTTGTCTGGTTTTTGAGATGTTGGAACAGAATCTATACGACTTCCTGAAACAAAACAAATTCAGCCCTCTGCAACTGAAAGTAATACGGCCTATTCTGCAACAGGTGGCCACTGCACTGAAAAAACTAAAAAGTCTGGGTTTAATCCATGCTGACCTCAAACCAGAGAACATTATGTTGGTGGATCCTGTTCGGCAGCCTTACCGGGTTAAAGTAATAGATTTTGGGTCTGCCAGCCATGTATCAAAGACTATTTGTTCAACCTATTTACAATCTCGGTATTACAGGTAGGTGTCTTTTACTTTGTTTTTATTTTTTAATGGAACAGGGTTTGGGCATTTATTAAAGTTGATGGCTTAAATAATTACTCTTCCAGATAACTAACAAGAATAATTTGGAAAACATAAGGGCTATCTAAGAATGAAGGCCATACGAAGATTGTGGTTGGTTACTGGTTTAAATATGAATACTTGCTTTGAATATTTTTATACTGTTATTTTTTCCTAGGAAGTGTGTTTTGTGTTGTACTGTGAACTCATCACTTACTGTTATTTTGAGACCTCTGAGACTTTTTAAAAGGAGGATAGAAAAAAAATTAGCTTTCACTTGCTTGTTTAGGATGCCTTTCCTGCCTTGCTAATGTGATGAGTTTTTTTCTGTAAGCAGCTGGACAGTGTACTAGAAGTGCCATATTTTTATATCCTATTGCCAAAGATTATGTAAACGCCTCTGTTTTTTTTCTCCAGCAGCTGTAAATGTTTTGCCCAGTTTTTATAAACTCAATTCTGATTGTGTGCCTTCAGCAGCTGTGGACTTCAGTGAACTTCTGGCGTTAGTGATAGGATACTTAAATGTTTAAGGTGATACCAGGCAGGCATTTAAAGTGATTTTGGTACATGGTTGCATTCTGCATTGGCCTCAGAATGGAGGTATATTTCTGGTTTTGTTCTTTAATCCTTTCTTTGCATAGTTATCCAGTCTGCATGACATGTAAATGCTATTAGTATTTAGCATCTGAGGTCCTTTTGTTTTCTTTATAAGCTGAACCTTGTCTTGATTGGAAGACTTTTTTCAGTTTTGCCTTGCATCATTGGCAATAATAGTACATCCTGGGTATTGCCTGTCTTTGCAAATTCAGTAAAAAGCTAGTAAACTAGGACAATGAGTAATTTGAAGAAAATTTTAAATACTTTACAGCTATTGATGTTGGAAATAAAAGCTTGTGCAGTGCAGTTTTAGGCTTGATGAAGTTAGTGATTGGAGTTCATGCCAGAAGAGTCTGTTATTTGACTGTAGCTTGTAAACAAGAACATTTCATGTGCTGTGCTCAGATAAAATATTCTAATTCATCACCTGCATTTCCCCATTTCTTAATTACAAACTGCAACTAAGGGTTTAAAAACTACACAAAGTTCATCAACAGAAAACTAAATTGAGAAACCATATGGATTGATGCATATCTACATTATACAAAAACATCTACGAGAGGAAATAAGCAATTACGTAACTCAGGAGTTCATTTTGGTGTAATAGCTGTACACCACTCAAGATACAGTATTTTTGGATCCCTCAGGACATAAACGTGCAAGTCTTCAAAAGGCGGCGTGAATTCTGTGAGGTTCTAGACAAATGCAAATGTCTCAGCATCACCTGTTCTGTACAATTTCTTAATTCATCGGATACTCAAGATGCGTGGTCTGAGGATACTTCCTTACATATTTTGGCTGATTATTTATTGAAGCAATTGCAGATTACTGTGAGCTATTGCCATTTCTCCCTCCTGCCCCCCAGAATGGCCACAGGGAGCAGCTGCCAACAGCCAGGCTGGGTGGTCCTACTGTAGTCCTTGATTCTTGACTAACTAGTTTCCAGTTGTATTTTCTGTTTCAGACGCCTTGTTAAACATCATATTGTTGTGCTTATTCAGTTGCCCATGTACAAATTATAACTGTATTTTTGTTTTACGAGGGTTGATGTTCCTTTGCACCTGTTTATAGAATTTTGACATACTTACTAGGTTGAGCGGGTCTGTATGCTGGGGAGATCAATGTGCAGCCACTTGCCACCTTGCGTGTATTTTGAGTACTTACATCACATTGCATGCACTGAGGTGTGAGGAAGTGGGGTTTGTTGTGGATCTAGATTTTAAAATATTATATTTTTTTTTTTTCCCCAGCCCCAAGAATAAAACTCATGGGTGTAAATGCTTGTCTTGGCTCAATGGTGAATGATATTCATATAGACTCATATAATGTGCACCTAAAATTTCCTGGTTACTGGATTGCACTTAATTGCTTTGTAAATATTCAGGCTGTTCAGTAGAAGATCATATTCTTTTATCTTGTATAGTTTTATAATCCTTCTATAAAGTAGAATATAAGTCTGTACTTTTTTGAAAGTAAAAAGGATCTACAAAAAGAGAAGGTTAGAGTCTTACTTATGTGAGTAGTTTTGGTGTTATGTTTAAGTTAAATATTGGTTAAGGTAATTTTGAAACTGACTTAATTTTGAAAAATTTGAAAAAAATACTATAGTTCAAAATTTACTTCTAAAAATATTTACTTCTGAAAAGGTTTTTAGCATGCTGGATTTTATCATGGATGCATAGTCCCCTACCAATTGTGTGACTGAAGTTAACTTTGTGTAGCTTGGCATGCACTTTCTCAAACTTTGTTGCTTTGGAAGCACCTGAGCAGTGTAAATAATATCAGAAAATAAAGATTTGATCCTAAAGGTCTCAAAATAGATGATGCCAGGGAAATTTGAGGAGAAAAGCCTTAAAGAGCAATAAAGAATTCCATCTCAATACAATATATTCTCTGATGGCTCTTATTTTGCAAGAGATTGTGCTTCTTGTCAGTCAAATAAGGAGCTACTTCGTAAAATATAACTGTGCTTAAATCTTTTTGTATTAGAAAGGGGTTGGGAGTGCTAGTGCAGGTCTGACTTGTTTGACTATGACATGTTGAAACAAACCCTTTAAAAAATTGAGCAGCAGTTGGGACATTGAAACTTTTTTTTTTTACCTTCCCCTTCAGCTCCATGGTGCTATGTGTTTGTTTAGGTTATTTAGCAAGAAGACATTCATTTAAATAGATTTTTTTTTTTTAAAGCTTCAAGCTAAATTAATCCAATTAGAGTTCAGATTGGAGATTTAAAAAAAAAAAAATGCTTGTTCCCTACTGCACCTCTTTTATTAGCATGATCCCATCTCTATTTCTTGTATACAATCTTTGAAAATTGTTGCTATTCAAACTGTATGTGTGTTGTCATGAGCTTTACCTGTAATGAATGAAATGCCCTTGAATGATGGTGTAGGATGAGAGGGGATGCCAGGAAAGCTCAAGAGAAACCCTTAAAGAAGTTTTGCAGAAGTGAATAAAGAGAAAGGGATGTTGTGGTGTGGTGTGGTGTGGTTTATTTTTATTTTCCAGTTCTTGTCACTTTTTGTTTTGTACTTTTTCATGGGACTGTCCTCAGCTAATTATCGTGAGAGTGGGATGGAGAATGCCACAAAGTTTAATGTTATGGGTTTTATTTGGAATGATAGTATCAGTATTTAACATCCGTAAGAGGAAGTGAGTAATGAAGTGGAAAAGTAAGTACTAAGAGGATTAGGACTTGGGGCAGGGAATGTAATACAGCCAGGTGAATGTGTAATGGGCTGCCTTACCTTATCTATAGCAGAAGAAGAGGGGGCATAATGATGACTATTGGAGACATTATAGTGCTTTTCTATAAGGAGCAATCATTAAAAAGTAAGACTAATTGAATTTTAAAAGGGTGTAAACAGCAGAAAAATGGAGACAAGCTGGATGGAGTGATAATGATTTGATGCTTTCCTGTTTCTGTTTCAGCTTTGTGAAGCAAAGAGAAAGCAAGAGTTTAAAAACAGCAACAAGTATAAAAATACTTTTTGACATTTCATTACCATTTGGAAACTCCTAGCTCTTATGTATTGCTAGAAATTAGAGTATGGATATGAATAAATACTAACCACAGTACACTGTCTTAAGTCACAGATTATTTTTTGTTTGATTTAAAGATGAAATGTTATTCCGAACACTCCCTAAAAGACAGTGTCTGTGCTTACATGCTGTTTTTATGCTGGTCTGGATTTTAATAGCTGTGGGCTAGAGAGATCTGGTATTTGAAGCCTTTTCTTTGCTGCTGGCCTCACACGTTAAGACTGTTGACCTTTTGTGAGTGATCTAAGTAGGTAAATAACTAGGCAGTGTATACATTTTGAAAAGAAATAACTCTTACATCCACCGTAGGTGATCAAGCTTTTGTCATATATGGAAATGGTATGATGAGTATGTTGATGTCCTTCCTCTTGGTGAGCTGTGCCCCAAATTGTGAAAAGGCGAGTGTTGCATCCGAAATCAAAAGCTGCTTTTCCCCTTATCACGCGGCACAGGCTGTGGAGGAAGGGAATCAACACAGTTATTTCTAAGTCTGTTGTCTTGCACTCATCTGGTGAGGCAGAAAGCCTTCCCACGGCATGGTGTTTCCTTCTGGAAGTCATTGTTCTTTGCTTTGCCTCTCTCCTGAGGTGATACATATTTAGGGAAGGGGGTGTGAGAAGAGGGGCTTCGAAATGGCTGCTCCAAGGAACAGTGGCCTACATGGAGAGCCAAGTGATCTGAAATCGTAGAATAGAATTATAGAAGCGTTTTGATTGGAAGAGACCCTCAAGATCATTGAGTCCAACTGTTAACCCAACACTGGCATTAAACCATGTCCCTAAGAACCTCATCTACATGTCTTCTAAACCCTCCAGGGATGGTGACTCCACCACTGCCCTGGGCAGCCCGTTCCAATGCCTGACAACCCTTTCTGTGAAGAAATTTTTCCTGATATCCAATCTAAACCTCCCCTGCTGCAACTTGAGGCCATTTCCTCTTGTCTTATAACGGTCAAGGTTGTCCTGCCCATCTGCTTGCAAGATCCAAGTTACTTTCCTTTCTGTTGCCATGAGAAGCAATGACCTCAGTGTTGTGCGTTCAGAGAACTCTTTATGTCTGGTTTCACAGAAGACCTTTCTTCTGGTACTCCCTCCAGGAGCTTTTTCCACAGAAACTTCTGTTGAAACGTATGTATGATTTCCACTTTTTGAAACAGCCATGCACAACACCAGTGGTTAAGGAGTTTGGTTTTACTAGTTAGCTGATACCCAAATGGCAGCAATGCCTTCTGCACATCACTGTCATCTGTACCATTCAGCTGATTTCAGAGTGGGTAAAATTGTATTTAAAAGGTGCACAGTTCCATTTAATGGTAACATGTATGTGGCAGGGTTTGGTAATGATGAAGCCTCAAACTTCTCTAGTGCTTTTCTTCTCCCACTGTTTGCTTGGCTGTAGCACCAACTTAATTCGTAAACCACTTTGCTATGTTTGCGTTGCACATTGAGCATAGATCACTAAGGGAGATGTATAGCAGCGTTTGGTGTGTGCAGAGCTTCACGATGTCTAGGGCTTGCAGTTCCTTGGGAGGAGTTATTGCTTAATTGTTTTTCAAGTGGAATCATCTTCAAATTGATTAAATTTGGGGTTGTCTTCCTAAAAGACAGGATTTTGAAAATAAGACTTCTGTAAACCTTCTAAAACATCACTCAAAATCCTTCTAATACCATGGACTTAGACATAGCTATCGCAGGGAGAGGAGTGAGTGTGTTACTTCATTGTGTGCTCCTTATGCGCAGCCCCCGAAGGGAGCTGAACAGTCGCTGCTCTGGTTGCCTGTGTAGCTGCCCCAACAGTTACCTTTCTGATATTTCGTCTCCTGTCTCCCAAGAAAACTTCTGCTCCATCACATTATATTGCTGTTAAAGTACAGCTGGAAATGTTACTGAAAATACGTTTTGAGAATGAGCACTCAGTTTCCTGATGGAAGGATGCTTCTCTTGGCATCCAGTGGTCCATATGCTGTTGGGCAGAGGCAAATTCACTGGGAAAATGAAATTGATGGGAAGCGATAGAATTGATCTCCCTGTAAAATGGGGCACCAGCTGAGCCTGCGGTAGGCTGATGGACAACTCGAGTGATGCTGGCAGAATGGAAGGTGTCTGGTTATTAAAGGACGCTTGTGGCTGGGAAATGTTTTTCAGCTCCGCTGGTGACAGCAGTAAAATACGATCCCAGTTATTCAGCGATGTGCCCGTAAGGAAAAGGCAAATGATGCGAGTAGATGCGCTCAGTGGAGTCAACTCATTCCCAAATTGGACAGTGATACCCTCCCTCCAGCCTTCCATCTAAGGATAGTTGCTAATCAGCAGAGTTGTTCCAGACAAAATGCCAAATGTCACTAGTGTTGCAGCGGAGCTCAGGGAGATGGAAAAATCGCTGTTGGATGGATTCCTGTTGGACGAGAGCAGGCTCTGCCCCCTCGCCTCCTCTCACCCTCTCTCCCACGAAGGATCAGAGAGGATGGAGGAAGACTGATAATCATTGTGTCCCGTGGTCCTGACATCGCTTTCGCTCGCCCAGGCGGTTCTGCTGCAGCTCGGAAGAGTGATTTGATCCGGTGTGATCTCTTCTGCTTTAAAGGGTTTTGGAAAAAGAACAAAGTGCTTGAGTTCTGCGGCTTAATTATGGCCCGTGGGCTGGGCTGCTGTGTGCGGGCTCTGAGGCTGTTGCACTAGGACAGTTTTTATTTCTTACTTTTTCAGCTTCATACCTGGTTTCGGAATAAACCACCAACAATTTATGCTGTTCCCCCACCCTCCCCCTGCCCCCAAATTTATGAAATTTATTTGATCTGTCGTTCTCCCTCTTTCTTATGCACATGCCATCAAATTAGAAAAAAAAATAAAAATCTTGTGGCTGTCAATTCCTGGAGAGGCTTGTTTCCACTGTGGCCTTTAACTTGATTAGATGTCATCCTTGTCACTCCAGGGACTCCAGAGAACACGAACTGACAGTACCTCCCTATAGTGTTTTTGTTAAATTGAATGTTTCTTTTTGTAGGTTACAATTGTTGGCAGGATGGGTTATTATGACCCATCCGTTGTAGCTGAGTAACTTGTTGATTTTTCTTCTCTTAACATCAGATCAACATACAATTTACATATGTTTAAAATAATAATAATACACGTTAATACGGATTTTCTTTATAAGGATGGCCAAGGGGAGAAGTCATGCAAAACTGACATCTCAGCAAGCAACTGCTTCTTCAAGTCCATCTATTACTGTCACATACTTGAGGTTTCTAAATAAGCTTTATCTGGAGTGGGATGTCTTGGTTTTTCTCCTTTCACAATGCCTGAAATTCTTGCTCTTTTTTTTTTTCNTTTTTTTTTTTTTCTTTTTTCCCCTTTTTTTTATTTTCAGGGTTTAGATGTTGAAACGGGAAGCAAAGCTCTGTTCATATATTGAGTTTTCTGTCAGGGAAGCGACAGAACAAGCTAAAAATGCCTCTGTAAACAACTTGCACTTCAACATGCTAGCAGATGTTATTCTATCACTTTGAACCGTGCATCACTGAAGTGTATTGGGATATCTTAAAATAGTCGGGGGTGGTGGCCAGAGACTCAAGACTACTATAGATGGTGAGGCTGTTTCGCTGTTGCGGTGAAATAAGCCAGAAGTACATGCTGCCGAGGGCATTCGCTTGCTCAAGGTCAGCCGTTCAAAGTCAGCTGCTCTGCTTGCGAGCGTGGTTACTGTCAGCAGTATGTATTAGAAGAGAGTCCTGATAATGTAAGGAATTGCTGTTACAAGTTAATTGGGACACTTAACAAATCTTTCCCCCTTTAAAGTTGCAGGGCTGTGATTGCTGGTTTATTTTCTTATCTGAGCAAACACCATGTCAGGATCAGCTTTGGTGGCTTGTGTCTGCGAACAAATTGCTGTATTGATTTGGCAAGATTTTGTTTGCACTTCTTGCACAGTGTTCATTAATTAATTGACTTCCCATTTTAAATTTCTGTTTCACTATTACTAGGACCTAACCAAAACCATTATAAGTACCCTCCAGGAACAGCAACCTTAGCTCTTCATAACTTCATGTTTATATAGCTATTTGACTACAAATGTAGTTTCAATTCTCTTATTATTTTCTAGTTAGTGTAATGTGGTCCGTAATATCATATTATTCTCTGTTCATAGGAGCAGAAAATAAGAGTAGATTTTTTTGGTAGTGGTGTGAGCTTTTTTTGTTTGGTTGTTTGGTGTTTTTTTCATTGGGGACTTTTTTTACATGCCATGGAAAAGAACTGCAGGCTTACTCTGAATTTGCAATTTTTTTTAAAATTTTTTTTTTTAATTCTCTCTGAATATTCATACGGGTGTCGTGGGGATGGGAGTGGATGAAATGGCGACCAGCCTTCGAGTTGGCTGTTTTTCTGAGCTAGAGATTTTCCAAGTAATGTAAGCTGGGATAACACATTATATGTTCAAAGGTACTGTGCACCTGCTGGAGATTGTAGTAATGTCAACCCAGATTTCAAAGGAATAGTGATGGCAGGAGCAACAACTCAAATCAGAGTTCAGATGATGGTTCTCTTGGTCTTCAGGTTGTTTCAGTTTGAGCAGAAGAGGAATTCTTTCATAATCTGGAAGGTGAAGGAGCTCTTGGTTCTTGCTGTATTTCTTTTTTTTTTTCCAAGTTTGAATGATAGACCCGAGTTTGTCATGGCTAAAGTTTTGGGAAGCAGCTTTTATTTTTCATGCACGGAAATAGATCTACTAAAATGTGATCCTTTTTTTTCACTGCGTTGATATTTATGTCGCAAAGATTTGTTGATCTGTGTGTCCATGAGTGTGGATATATCTGGTATCTTAATTGAAGAAAATATCAGCAGTAGCTGCAATGCTGTGTTTGTAAATAGTGTCTAACTGCTCCCACTGTGCCTGTTTTGAAAACACGGCTGTGCATTTCTGCTGTAGGAGCAGGTAGTACTAAAACAACGTGATTAAAACCGAAGTCTATACATCAGCCTCTGTCTTTTCCATCTGGCATCTTTGTCTTCAAAGAAAGCTGTTTTTTGGGTGAAGGCTGCTGCCTTCTGCACCAGCTCACAGCATCTGACATGAGTGAAGAGGATGGAGAAGACACATGGAGGAAGAAATCTGCCCGATGGGGTCCACAGGGATGGTCCGAGCTGCGGCTCTGCTGACACAGCCTGTGAAGGGGAGAGGATGGACCGGAGCTGGGGGCTCATCCCATCAGCTGCAGGACACAAACCGCCTCAGTTCCTCTGAAAATCGAGCGGGCTGAACCACTGCAAGGAGATAACGTGGGCGTTTTTAGAGCATGTAACACTCGTGCTGGTTCACACCAAACCCAGCAATAAAATACAATCATGATTAAAAAACAATCCAGCGACAAGAAAAAACTATTTTCTGTATTCTGACATGAACTGGGAAGCGTTAGAGGTGTCTGACATAAAAATAAGTGTTTGGGATGCAATTAAGTAAAATTAAAATTTGTACGAAAGTAAGTTGCGCAAAATATCCATGTTGTCAATTTTTCTACAATATATTTTGAAGGTGCTTGGTCCTATGGCGCTAGCTAGTATTTTTGGAGGGACTTTTGTTTGCATTGTTAATAAAATACCTTCTAACAAGTGAAATGGGATTAGGGGGCTGGGGGAAGCAAGCCAAAAGCATTTCACTGGTAAGATTTTCAAGCAGTTGCACTTTGAAACTATGTTGTTACCTTAAGAGCATATGAAGTGTAATTTTTCTTAAAAATCTTGGTTGGTTGGTATTTGGACGGCAACAGCTGATTGAAGGGCAGGCAGAATGTAATTTAAACCAATTGCTTCTAGAAATTGACTTGGAACAGTTTTTTCATTCTTATTACTTTCTCTCAATAAAACTTACTTCCCAGATAAGTTTGGGATATGTGCATTTCATAACTTTTTTTGAAAAACTGCGTGCATTACATCGCTTGTGTACAAGGCTTTTATATAAATGTAACACTATATGAAGCTTTCAAACTGCTTATTACTATAGTTCTATCAGCTGAAAAACTTCATAATTTATAAAATTGGTTGGAGTTGTTAGGGTGTGCTGCAGGTTACAAATTGGTAGTAGCATTTAATGATACTCACCAGAAAGATCTGATGTCAGCAGTGTTGTTGGCAGTAATAGCATTGCACGTTGGGCTGAGTGCCTTTTTTTGAACCTGGGTAATGTTTACATTTCTGAGCTGTTAATTTGCTCACTCTTGATAATTAATCTTTCGCTTCTCGCCACCCAGTACTGTTTTAGCTCAAGATCTAGTGTGTATTTCTGTATGTAAAGTATGCTGTTTGGCTATGCGTGTTTCGCTAGGAGAGTTTTTAACACCTTGAAGTTTCCATCCGCATTTTCACACACCTGTCCCCCCCCTCACCATAGGAACAGTCTCTGAGGTGCATTTAAAACATGAGCATCTTCTAAAGGCCAGGTTTCTGAGTTCAGTGAAGCGGCTGTGGTTCATGAGGTTTGGGCTTTGTCTTATGGTACCGTAGGTCTTTGGCTTCTCTCGAGAAGTACGTGACGAATGAATTCTGCGTTGGCTGCTCCCAGTGGGTGCCAGCAGGGCTGGAGGAGGCCTCCAGCTGCTCCTCTCTTTCTGGCCATAGCACAAGAGGTTGCAGGATGGTGTCTGTGCACTAATGCGCTTGCTGTTCCCATCATGAGACAATCGCGCTGTTGTGTGGACACGCAGCTGGTTTTGGACGCTTCACCTCTCTGGAAGAGTAGCTAAAAGTGGAGCAGGGAGTCTCAGCATTTTTGGTAACAAGAGCCCTGGAAAGTAGAGCAGGAGGATATAATTTGTAGATTATATGGTGTGGCTTCTGACTATGCTTTTGTTTTCATCTAGCCTTGAGTTATTTCCACAATTTCCACTGGGAAAGTATTCTTGAATCAAAAGCTTTCCTGTACATAGAACGTAGCTGTGAAAGCTCTGTAGTTAAAGTCTGTGTCCGTCTGATTACGCTGAGTAATTTCTGTAGAGCCTGGCACTACCGAAAGTCAAGTGTTTAACTGATGTTGCAGTTTATTTATGTATTGCTCTTTCTTTACTGGTCTCTCTGCATTACAAATAGTTGATCTGTATGAGTCGCTTCTCTCGTTGAGTTGACACACAGTCCTGTTTTCTCATGACCAGTGCTACTTACGTCCCTAATGTTGTCTTGCTCAGTGTAATTTTCCTGTGTAGCACAGCATTTAATACAGGCAGCAGTTGTTTAGTTGTTAAAAAACTATCCAAAAAAAGTTAGGAAAATGGCAGATATTTAACTAGGGAAAAAACTGCAATGCTGTAGGGTGTTACATAGAAGGGAAATCTGGAATTAGTGTGTGTCCTCAGTGCCCAAGTACTCCACCCTGCCCTCCAAATGACTGTTCTGTGGGGTGGTTGCTCGCGGATGGTGCCACGTGCTATTTGGGGAACTTGGTCTGTAACCCGGGCAGTTGCCTTCCTGAAATAACAGCTTCAGGGTTGCCTACACCTAATTAGCACTAATTTTATTTTGCTTCATCTCTGGTTCTTCTGAGGTTAGGCTGGCTATGGTTATTAAGCATTTTACATATGAGGAGCACCTTTTTCTTTGTATTGCTATCTGTAGCATCATTATTAGCCTGTGTACAAATGATATCAAATGATTTTCTCCCTCCACTCCCTGTTCTAATGTAGCAGTATGTGCTATTAAAAGAGAAACCCCAAACCTTAGGCTGATGTTTAATGTAGATTTACTATATTGGATAGAGGTGATGCTCATACCCAGTTCCCTGCTTTGTATGTTTTTTGACACGTCAGCATTTTCGTTTTGTGTACGCAGAGGGTCGAATTTACCTCAGACCTGACTCTTGAAGGCTCATATGAAATAATGCTGGTGTAATACCCGTTAAATCATTTAGTTAACAACCAGTGTATAGAATCATAGAATCATTTTGGTTGGAAGAGACCCTCAGGCTCATCAAGTCCAACCATAACCAAACTCTAGCACTAAACCATGTCTCTAAGAACCTCATCTAAACACCCTTTAAACCCCTCCAGGGATGGTGACTCCACCACTGCCCTGGGCAGCCTGTTCCAATGCCTGACAACTCTTTCTGTGAAGAATTTTTTCCTAATATGCAATTAAACCTCCCCTGGTGCAACCTGAGGCCATTTCCTCTTGTCCTATCACTTGCCACTTGGGAGAAGAGACCAACACCCTCCATGCGGGCATGTTCCCCCAAGGTAAATAATCTGTGTCAATTTTAACCATTTCACAGAAGACAGTGTTACATGAATTAGCAATACCAAATTCAGAACGGTAACCTCAGCCTTTCCTCTCCCTTAGTGGTGGCAGAATGAAACTTCTACTAAAAGTTAATTACTTTGTAATCAGTGCTGTTCCCCTTCCCCATCGCAGAGACCTGCAGTTTCCTGGTTTGTGCCTGGTGACGTTTTGGATTTCCACATGTTTCTGGTGGCAGGTACCAGGCAGATGCTCGGGGGAATGTGTTGGGTCCCTGCAGGGGTGGGTGCTGTGGAGGAGCAGCGTCCCGCAGCTGGGGTTGGGATGGGGGCAATGCCGTCTGCCCCTGCGCGCTCAAACGAGGTGGGGAACAGCTCGTCAGGCATCTTCAGGATGGCTCCTGAGCAGCTGAGTCCTGGTGCTTGGCACAGAAGGGAATGGGAACCGGTGCAGTGATGGAGCCAGAGGACGAGAGGAACCAGAACCCGCCTGCACATGCTGGAGTGGGTGGCTGATGTGGGACTGGAACCCCCAGTTGCTTCCAGTGCAGCTCTACAGTCCCACATCAGTGGGACTAACGCACACTGTTCAGGCAGCCTGGGCTACATAACTAAACGTACCTCTTAGAAAGCTAGTGGGTTAATATCTAGTTGCTTAAATTACGGGAAATACTGCTATATGGTAGTACACAGACTAATGTATATTAGCAAATCAAAAAGTGCAAGTACTCTGTAGTTTAATGGCAGTCATCTGAGTGAATTCATTCTTCAGTTCTTAAGTTAGTGATGTAGCTTAATTTTTCTTCTGCACAAGACTCTGTCAGTGTGGTCCCTCTTATAGATTCTTTGAATGGTTTCTTTGACTTCTTCATTAATCTTTAGAGAGTGGTTACAGACAAATCTTTCAAGTTTCTCTGTGTATGTTGCATCTGTAACTTTCCAGTGGTGAGTTGTGGGGACAAGCAAAAGGACACGATTTGAAGATGGACCATGACCGGTTTGTTGGAGGGGACATTTGATTGCCTCCGGTCGCAGTTCTGAAATGGGTAATGCAAGGAAGTCCTGCAATAAGAAATAAGGTGGTTGCTGGGCTGGCAATCTCCTAGTGGAGATTTTTGCAAAAACTTCAGACCTGACTTCAGAGCTGTTTTGGGTGACTTCTTCATGTGCGTAAATGTGCATTTGTCCCAATACCATCAAAACCTTCAGGTACTTCAGATCCGACAGCAGGTGAAAGCCTTGGAGGTGCCACCACCAGTGGTACAAACAGCAGCTGCAGAGCAGAGGGAAGATTCGAACTAGCGATTCCTGCAAGGTGAAAGGGAAGGAATTGTTTGTTATCTTTGCTGTTTTACAGTAGCTATCTGGCTAGTCAGCGTGTGTGCAGCTCTGCACCGACTGTTTGCTGCCCTTGCATGTTACAGAAGGCGTAATAGAGATATCTAGGTTTGTTCATTCTTGTTTGGGAGAAGTGGCACAAATCTGAAAAAACCAGCAACAACAAAGTATAATTCAGTCCAGTGGTTGTTGGTATGCTTGTTCACATTTGTGTGGCATGACAGCAGATTGTCTTCTTCAGCAGAATCTGGCATGAAGACCCATAGAGAAATGTGTGAAAACCATCCTGACTTCTAAAATGGAAATAGTTTCCTGATGTTTACTGAGAGCCTGTGTTCTTAGTTCTCTCTCCAGTTCATTGCTCAGTGCTCACTTCTCATGGCCGGCACTGCCACTGCAAGAACAGAAAACTAAGCAGGCAGGACAGGGAACTTTATTATTATTATTATTTTTTAAATAAAGGGACAAGAAAAGAAAAAAACCAAACAACCCACACTCCCAAACACTCCCCCCAAACAAACAAAAATTCAGCAAAAAATCTCCACCCAACAACCAAAACAAACAAAAAGTTTAAAACCCCTAAAAGCAAAAGACATCCCCACCCAAAAATGTACTGGGGGACGGGAGGAGAGTGCGTGTTCTCGATCATGTCAGGGCAGCTGTAGCTGTATGTACCTGTACCTTTAGGACTGCCTTCTCAGAGCAGTGCATTGCTGTATTTAATTTTTCTCCTGTTGTGTGGTTTTGTTTTGTTTCTTTACCCTCCTTGTAGGTGAAAATATTTTATAATGCCTTACTTGCTTCAAGTAGTCTGTAGTATTTTGTGCCCAACTTCTCTAGGTCAGACCCTATGAGAAAGTATCTGAAAAATGAAAATTGTTCCAAAATACGCTCTAGTGCTTGACATCTGAGGGCCCACCATGTGGGATTTTTCACATATTTCCCTGGGCACTGTTCTGTAGCCCCACAGCAACTCGAGCAGACACCTCTTTAGAGATACCAGTCCTGCCAGGTATCCTGAGGAATTCAAGTTCCTGCTGTTCCGCTCTGAAGGAGAAATACTTTATGCTTGTAAATTAACTGTTTTTCGAGGGCCATATTTACCTTATTGATATACCATAATTAGTGCAGTGATTTGGGAATCCTCCCGTCACTTGGAAGCGTGTGGTTGTACCAGGAATATATTCTGCTCAGGGTAAATACACAGGGCTCAGCGTCTCCCTCGTCAGCCCTCCGAACTGCTCCTTGTTACACTACAGGTGGGCAGCTCTCCCATCCCAGAGTCGTTGGCTAATCTGTGTAATTATTTTGAGTATTTAAGTGTCTTCAGTTAAGTAGCCAGCTTTGCTGCCTTAATAACATCTTATGCAACCGGGCCCTTCCCACGCTCCTTGCTGGCTCGAGGCGACGTGGCACAGTAGGATTTTTAGCGTGCAAAAGAGGTAGGAATGCAAAGGGAGCAGTTGAAAAGGGATTATGTGCAATTAAGTGTCTTTTATTTTGCAATTCCAAAAATATAGTTTTTAAAATTCTATTTACAGCTTTTTTTTCTTGCATTGGATGGACCGTTACATGCTACTAGAGAATGGGTAGCTGAAAGGAATTAATACCCATTTCCCTGGGTTTTAATCTATGATGTGGTTAAATGCAGTCTGTTTGTATTCTTTATGAAAATTAACTTTTAAACTGCATTCTAAAGAAAAAAAAATGTATGGCCTTAATTTATAGTCAAACTACATTTCCAATGTTATTTTTTTCCATTGGGCGTAGTCTTTTTTTCTTCATTGGGGTCACATGTGACTTGCCTAAGGAAAATGTGAAAACTTGTTATTTGTGGAATTTGCATGACTGACAGATGCACACTCATGCGTAATGTTTTTGATACATTTTAGGAAAATAAAAATAACTAATAGGCACACATTCATGTGAAACAATAAACATATTTCAAGTAAATCTAGATGTCAGTACAATATCCTTCCCTTTGTAAAGCGGGATTCTTCCTTTGCTTAATCTCATTATTTCTCCTATAGCAAACATAACCCATTCAGTAAAAGGCAGGATGAGGCAAAGGGCTGCAGAATACAGGCCTGAGCCTCTAAGAACCTTCTGGAGAATATAAAACCAGCTCTAGACGATCAAAGGTCCAGTTACTATCTGGTCTCTGATAGTGACTGCGATTGAAAGCCTAAGTAAAACCAAAACAGCAAAGAAGGTGCATTTATGTTGATAGTTCCTAGTATTAATATATTCTCCTAGCTGTTGGCTATCTGAGCTCCTTAGCTTCTGTAGGGCGGATTTTTTGTGTCTTAGTAGCACGTTAGAGGTTGTTTTGTTTTACAGAGGTGGTTTTGGGGGGTTATTTTTTTCTTTTTAAGACGCAGACTTCTGGCATGGCCGAATCCAGCAGCAGAGCTCCACAACTGGGTCGTGTTTTATCGAATAGATTTTGTATTTGTTGGGCCGACAGTTGTACTGCATGAGTGACCAACGCTTCAAAATGAGATCGCTGAGATTGCCAAGCCAGGCAAGAGCCCGGGAAAATGGGGTAAATTGTGTCAGAAAGGTGGTTTAATGAAATTTCGTATGCAGCTGTGTTTGAATACAGTAGAGCAGTACTTTTTGCTGGTACAGAATCAGGAAGCTGTAACTTGTTTTCGGAGTCCTTTGTCTGCAGCTAGCACATCAGCCTGTCCTGTCCCTAGCGAAAATGTTTTCTTTGGATTGTGTTCCTCATGTACTTTAACCTCTGTGGTTATTCCCCTTTGGCCCTTCATAGGGACACTTTGGGGCCCTTCATTAGAAATGCCTGTGCTCTGTCTCCCAGCCACTGTTGTTAACATCAGGAAACTGAGCGTTGCTGGGAAAGGAGGAAGGAAGTAGGCTTCAAAATTCCCCAATTTGGAACAAGTTGGGCTTTTTGTTGTTTTATTTTGTTCCTGTTACGAAATGTAACGTCAAAACAGATTATTTTTTTTCTGTGAAGCGTAGTAGGAGCAAACTATGACTCCACTTTTAAGTTTGCTTCTTTATGATTTTAGTTAGATGCTATGAATGGGAATGAGATTAACAAAAAAAAAAAAAAAAGGGTTCTATTTGTATTGATATGGCTTTTGGTGATTGCATGAAAGTGGAGGGCTTGGGAGTTCCTGCGTTACCTCAGGGAAGGTTCTGCAAAGCACAGTCTGGGATGTGTTTTCGCAGTAGCATTAACCCGAATGCATGTTTGTGCAAGAAATGTTATTCTGAGGTTCGGTTACTTCTGTTCTCTCCTGGCGTACTCCTCCACATATTAATAAATCTCCTACGTATCACGTGTGTGAAGAAGTGGGTGGAGAAAATGAGTGTGCGTACCTGTGAGTGTTGCTTTTGACAGGGAAAATGAAAGCGATTCTTGTGAGAAATGTTTGCTGAAAATGCAGAGCTGGGTTTGCTTTCCCCAGAAAAGGTCTGGGAATTGAGTTCTAGACGGTAGCAAATTTTCACCGCATCAAAATTGAATCGTCTTTAAACTAAAAAAAAAAATTGAAAAATTGAAAAATTAGATGTTAATTTCTTGGTTAGCTGCAGGATGTATTTAGCCTTCCAACCTGTGACTGATGTACGGTCTAATTTCATTAGAACAGGTAATCCCGTGTCATGCATCTCTTGAATGTTCTTTGCAGCAGTTTTTTTTTTAGAGCACTTTGGAAGCAAATTCGTGATGAGCTTGTTGTAATAGTCGCACACAGGATAAAGAAATAGCTTATAGGTTTGTTCTGGAAATGATGACTTGACAGTAGCCTCCGGCAGTGGAATTTAGCTATCAATAGCGTGTTAATCCAGTTAAGTAGAGAGCCTTTCATAGGGAAATACAAGTCATGTGTTCCAGCTAAATAATTACCTCTAAAGTGATCATGCAACTTGTAAACATTGCCTCGATATTTTTGTGATTTCTTTTTTTTGACACAGTTATGACACAGCAATAACTCCTAATTAAAGCAGTAGCACATGCAGTGGCTTCGGGTAGTATTTATTTCAGAACATTCTTATCTAAAGCTGTGTTGACGCGTGTGAGCATTGACTTTGTCAGCTGGTTTTTGCCCGTTCCTGTGAACTATTTAGAAAACACCAAATGTTATGACAACTGTAATTACGTTTGCATTTATAGACCGCTTTTTAAACCATAGCAAGCTTGCGTGGAGACACACTGATGATTTGGAGACGTGTATGAAGCCAGCGCTTTGTCCTTTACCTGCCTGATAAGTTGGTGTCCCCAGGGGTCTGGTGTCACCATAGAGCTGCCTGGGACACAGACCAGCCCTGTCCCCTTCCCCTCGTGGGGGTACAGGCGGTGGTTCCACAGTTAAGCAGTGCTTCAAATCAACTAGAAGGAAGAAGATAGCTGGTTAAATGCATGATGACTTACTTCGGTTAAC
Source organism: Pampusana beccarii (assembly GCA_013399365.1). NCBI lineage: Eukaryota > Metazoa > Chordata > Aves > Columbiformes > Columbidae > Pampusana > Pampusana beccarii. The sequence continues at coordinate 387,166 of VWYH01007110.1, read as the reverse complement.
CCCTGTTGTAACTTCAATCTGTCATTTAATATATTTTTAACATAGGTTATTTTTTTTTTTCTACTCTGAACAGTGAAGCAAAGAAACTATGATTTCGCTTGTCTCTCATTTCAGTGGGTATACTGGCACCAGTGGGGGATAAGAAATGCACAACACAGTGAGGTATGTGCTTATTCTGTAGAACAAAGCCCGTTTTCGGTAGCTCTCTTGACGTTGGTCAAGCTGGTTAACAGCGTGCCTTGTTAATATTGCCATGTCATTCTTTATTAAAAGATGCTGCTATAGAGTCCTTAAAGCTTCCAGATGTAAAACATTTGAGACGCATCTTTTTGTTACAGATGTTCGAGGCCGACTGTATTTTTCTTTTTTCCCCTGATGAAACTAATCAAAGAAAGTTGTACACACTCTCCGCCCCTAGTCTTGGCAGATAAAATTTGATGATGCTTGTTAGGTTGGTTGGCAATTGATAGGGATTCTACTTTTGTCATGGTTAAAATAATAAAAAAGATTTAGAAACGGGATCTTTGAGAAGCCTTCACACCTATGGTTTTATGAGTCATGTGAACCTGTTTACATCAGGTTTAACTGCAGCGGGTCCATAAATAGGCTCCACTGTTATGGTTGTAACTTGCAAAAATGTATATGATCACTTATTCTAGGGAATTGTAACCACCTGGGGGAAAAAACTTACTCATTGTAATGCACTTTATTGCTAATTGATGCTTATTAAGCCTTAAAGGGAACACTGTAATATTACATCGACCATCCTTGGAGAACATAAAGTAGTAGCAGTAGTAAGCCTTTGGAGCAGGACCAGTGTGCCTTGTATTTGAGAAGACAGTTAGTTGCCTGAGGTGTCCAAGTGTGGGTGAAGACCTCTTTTCTTCAGACTTCACCAAAGCAGCTTTTTAGATACCTGCAGTACCATACCAAGACTTGATATATTAAAGCATTGATATACTTTTTGTAGGCTATAGTGATTTTTGTCTTCAGATTGAAATTTCTTTCAAAAAATGCAGCTTTTGGGGTTTTGTTTGGACGTCTGCTGGGTTTTATGTCTTTCCCAGTTGGTTATTTTTCAGTTACTTATGTTTTAAAAAAAAATCTTTAATCTTGAATCATAGGATAATCTGATTTACCTGAGGTCATTTACAGCCTCAGAGCCAGAAAATAATAATAATTTTAAAAGTTTGTCACTGTCATCTAGTTTAGTTTTACAATGACTAATGAAAATATGTTTATTTATCATTATGCTCTAATGGCTTCTCTTCCTTATAAGGTTATGTTAGTAGCCTCTAAGTCTCTTCTATTTTGATGTAGATTTGATGCTGTTCTTGTTTCTAACTATTTATTCTCAAGAGGTTATTTCTGTATAGGGCTTCAAGTATTCAAGCATCTCTGCAATTATTTTATAATGGATAATTTTGCACTCGTGTCCCAGCAGCATCATTAACCTCTATGTTGTTTACAGAGCCTTTTCGAGGCTGGTTGACAGCAGTTCTTCCTGGGTAATTCTAAATCAATGTATAGGTCTGTCTTGATAGTGGAATTACTGCCAAGAATTTCTTTAGGTGTATTGCTCTGCTTGTGATAGTTTATCCTACCCTGTCCATGGATAATGTAATTTCTTATTCATATCCAGTCAATAAAAAGTTGACTCTTTACTGCCATCAATCTTAAGAGAAAAGATTTCACAAGGAAAACATTCCAACAAACTGACTTTGAGGAAATTCAGGTTATGCAACAATCCCACAGAGCTAATGATAATGATCCTGTCTGATTTCACCCATAACCTTTGGCCGATGCCACTGACCGAAAAGAACTACAGGAACTTCCTGAATATAGAGGAAAACCACCAAAATTTCCTCCACTGGTAGAAGCGTGTGTGTAGGGATTGTTGAAGCTGTCTTTCCCCAGTTTTAACATAGGCAGGCTACACTTACATTTTTACATTGGCTTCTTCCTAAAAGTGAAAAAACGCGATGTAAAAATCCCAGAAAACTTAATGAACTTGACTCAAGAAGAAACATTTAACTCTGTTAGTGAAGGCACAGCAAGGCCAGTGTTGGGAGCCTTAGTGAAACGCGATGATGTAATGCAGGGCTGGCCTTTAAAAGCTTGTCCTATCAATTTGTGGTATGACAACACAATCCAAGAATAGTTCTTGAGGCTAAGAAAAGGCAGCGCTTTGATTTGAGGGTTCTTTTTTTTTTTTTTCTTGGAAAATTCATACATGCCGGAAACAAAACAAGCATTAATTCACCGCATCTCCAAGGAAATCACAAATACCTTTTTAGAAGAAATTTGTTAACTGGACTTTAGCTTTCATCTTTTCAAAGAGCAGGAGGTCCCAGTTAAAACTCCTACTGTGTGGACTCTCATAATACGTTAGCCTTTAGGGCAGTGTTCAGGGTTTGGGCAAAGGTTATGTTACATGCAAAATAGTCGGACTTCCCAATGGTTTTATTTTTTCAATTTTTGTTAGTAGTTGGCATGTTTTGATTTTGTACTTTGGTGCAAGTCATTTGAATGTCGAAAGTAGAATATATTCTTGATTTAGTATTGTACTTGGATGGATTACGGATTTTGTGTAATATATATGTCAATTCTCAGTTTAGGTGATACTCGAGAGTGCTTCATAATCTTTATTGGTGTTATATTAATGCGTTTTTAATAGTTCAAATGCGAGGATGGTTGTGTTCTCTGAAGTAACTACTGCTATTTTTGAAGTTCAGGAAATGTTTATTGCTTCTCACACTTTGCCATCACACTTTCTTGCAGAGTCTTGTGAAATTCTGTGCAATATTTTCTCTGTACGTTGAGAAGAGCAGGCAGTGGAGATAGCTTACCTTTCCTTTTACTCTTGGAGACAAAAATAAATATACAACACCAGCTCAGGGCACTGAGCAGTCAGCATTCTGCAGCCCTATTTGAGCAGGAGCACATCTGTAAATGAGAGGAAAGTTCCCTGTCTGTTTGATCCTTGCTGCTTCTGATAACATTGTCATCAAGTGTGCCTTTTCCCAATATGAATGTCTGTCTATACTGGGAACAAAATGGAATTTTGAGCCATAAATAACAAGCTGCTCGCGATTATTAGTGTCTTGGACTGGACTCAAAGGGTTTACTCAGATGAAAGGCTGCCGTTATTATCCAATTATTATCTACATCCCCTTATTATCTTTTTTTTCTTTAAACTGCACTACCTGTTTTTAACTCTTACTTGCCCCAACGGCAAAATTATAATCTGCTTGATTAAAAAGAATTCCTAGTATAATTCAGTTCCGCTGATTTCCTCCTCTTTTGTGTGGTGGTGGAGGGTCTGATTTTTAGTATTAGATACCAAGCAAGAACTTCCTTATAAAGAATATCAACATTTATGTAGTGAGAATAAATGGGGGGGGAGAAAAACACCCTATGTGTTAATGTTTGAATAGAGTCTGGTAGGTTGTTATATGTGATGTTGCTTTGAAAACCTTTGCAAAGCGGAGCTTGCAGAAATGCTGGTTCTTTGCTGTAGTCACATTCCTGTTGCAGCGTGTTGTCAGGGTCTGATATGTGACATCAATCTAGATGTAATAGATACATAGATAAGCAGGCTATTTTAGGCACTGAAGCTCTTCTAAGAATAGAATGGCTCACCTTCCAACGGGAAAGGACAAATAAATTAAAATGGGATAGCAGAGAAGGAAAAATAGGAAAAACACAGAGGAAAAAGTATCTAAGGAGAACAAAACCGGGAAAAAACAGCGGGCTGGTACTGGTAAGGTTCAAGGCTGGGGTGATACATATGGAGGGCCTGTTGCATATGGATTCTTTAAGCAGACGGCAGCACAGTGGCAAGCAGGTGATGTGACATGCTGGAAGGCTGAAGTCTCACCGTCTGGTCTACCAAAATAGACTTGTGGAATTTTCCTCGCCGGCAGTCCATAGGTTCAGTTCAGTGGGGAGGAGAAAATAAACTTTTACATTTTCTAATGTAATTTCTTAGTTTTTAAGAACATTGACAGATGGTTTTCCATAGTGCCCCAAAGTTTACGTTCTTTGAATTTCCCCATGGTTATGTTCGTGGGGTCACTAAACCCTGGCTGTGAATGTGACTTGTTCTGCTGGTGTCACATTGTAGACCAGGGATCGAATCACAGAAATTTGTATGGGAAGAAGTCACTGAGCCTCAGCCCTGCCAGCAGGCTGGTGTGTCGTTGCCCTATGGTGGAGGGAAAATGCTTTGGCAAGTGTTGCAGCAGAATGAAAGAAGTTTAGTTTTCCTTTGTGTCTTCAGGGTAGATTTCCCTTTGGTCTTGTTTTGGTTTTCTTTTTTTTTTTTTTTTTTTATAGCTAGTTAATATGAAGTAACACACGATTCACGTGATTCTTGACATAACAGCCATACGCTTGCGTTCTTTGGTATTTTACCTGAACTATGCCAAATCAAGAATCCATTAAAATATACATGAATGATTTCCTCGTGCTAATCAGTCATATCAGAAACTGATTTTTCCTTCCATTGCCTTGGTGGGAGTCCCTTGGGAGGGTTTTCATGGTGGGATCAGCCTCCTTGCCTCTTTGGGACCACTGTGACTTTGCAGCCTCAGTCCAGATGTAGGAGTGCCAGCATCAGGGAAAGCACAAGAAGCCTTCACACAAAACGGACTTACAAGGTCTTGTTGTTCTTGACAAGAATGCTACAAGCAAATAACCACCGTGCTTATTTCTGTTTTGTAGAAACTCCCTACCTGTTTTTCAGCTGGTGTCTTCGGGCACTGCAAGTCCATGCAGACCCGATACAGTTAGAAGCTGATACTCTCACAAAATCAACACTGACAAAGCAAAGAGTGGTGGAATTAAGATCTGGCATCTTTGATTTGTGAGGCTTTGAAATCTCCCACACGGTGCTGCTCTCGTTTTTTGGGTACGCTTGCTCAGAGCTGTTAATCGCTGCTATTGTGTGATCCTCTCCTCGAGCGCTCACCTGGCGTGGAGGCCAGGTTGTGGTTGCCCACTGTCCCAGTGCGTGGTCTCCACAGTTACCTGTGCTTTGCCCTAACTTCTATCTGGGTTCCAAGCAAGAAAATTTCAAGCTAGATTTTCGTCAAAAATAATCTGGACAATCCAGCAGCTCAGCTTGGGCTTTTGTTTTGAATGTTTTCATTTCCAGAGCATTGTTCCTCTTCCCTTCCCTTCACCCTATGAAGTTGGTGAAGGGTTAGAGGGGAAGCTGTATGAGGAGCAGCTGAAGTCANCAGGGAGGTGTCACGGCCCCGAGCGTGACAGTGTGCAAAAAGAGACTGGAAAACGTCCTCAGACACACGGTGTGAACTGTGGGGTTGTCCTGTTCAGGGACAGGAGTTGGACTCGATGATCCATGTGAGTCCCTTCCAACTCAGGACAATCTGTGATTTGTCGCATCCTTCATTTCCCCCCGCCCCAGGAAAAAGAAAGCAAAGAAAAGAGAAAAAAACCCCCACACCTACCCAAATGTGATTGTAGCGTATAGGGAAGCATGTCAGAAAGAACACGCTATATGATAGACTCTCCTGTTTAATTAGATGTGTAGGCTGTTATTGCAGCTCCGGAAGTTTGTATGACTGCTTGTAAAACTGCAGAAGAAAAGGTGTCTATGTCTGTCTAATGAGAGACATGCAAAAGAAGAATTTAAAGATCTTGCTCTAATTAAAAAAAATAAAAATAAATCTACCCTGGAACTATCACTTGTCCTGTGTGACTTGGGTGTGCCATCCCACCTGTCCTGACGTGTCACAATGCTGAAGGAGCAGAGGGCGATGTGCAGGTGAGGGTGGAGGCAACACCTGTGCCACCTCGTTTGCAGTCACCAGCTCTTTCATGGATAAAGCGCCGAAGGTGGTTTCGCAGTTAACCACCAAGCACACAAGCAAAATACAGGAAGGATATTGTCAAAAGTCAGTTATGCTTTGGATATTGACACTTTGCTATCCAAAGTGTAAATAAAATGTATTAAATTGCAGACTTTTATTTACCAATAAAGCACCTGAAGAGTTTCTCTCTATACGATTTTCTTCATTACATTGCTATGTCAGTATCTACTTTGCTTAATCTCATGTAATACAAAAACTGCTTAACATTTCGAGTACGTAAATAAATCACTTGGTAAGCTGTAGTCTTTCTGAGGAAAAATAAAATTATAAAAAGGCAGAAGCATAAACATCTTCTGGTTTTAATAAAATCAACATATCATTTCACTAGAGATAGTGAATAAGTGAAAAAGAATCTGTTGAAATCACTTCTTATTTTAGTATTCTCATCTGAAAAAAATCAAAAAGGAATAACTAAGTATTTGTTATCTTTAGTACTTCTGGTAAGTAGGAAAAGAAGGTATATTAGGTTAAAATTTGTGATGACTCTTTCAAAACAAAATTCTTTTCCAGTATCAGGAAAGAGCTCTAGGATAGTTTGCTTGTAATTTTGTTTTATTTGACGAAATTACCTAAGATCGATTTGTTATTTGTCTGGTTTGATTTCCTGTTGTCTTTCCCCACCTCCTTCAGTTGTGAGCCCTGTGTTCAAATCAACTTCTTTTGCAGTGATTGCTTCTTTTTGTAAGTAGTTACTTATTTTGGCTGCTCTCTATATAAGATTTTTAAATCCTATCTTCTTCAGGTCAGATCAGGGTTCAAAGTTGAAATGGCAGCTGCATGTCAGTCTTGTACATTACACACAACAGTGGAACGCTGTGATGTTGAGGAGGTCTTTTCCAGCTGTTAAACATTGCATAGTTCTATGAAAAAGTTTTATGATGCTAAAGTGAAGTTTTTTCTACCAGGAAATGAGAATTCCTTTCACACAGCACTGCGGATGCCACCAGGGCAATACCGCGGCCCTAGAGGTTGACAGGAGATACGGTGCCTCATTTCCCCCTGTCCTCACCCTCACTTGACACGTGGGGGTCTGGTAGCTCACCAAGCTCCTTCAAAGCAGGAGTGAAATTATGAATGAGGGGATAACTTCTCATATCTTCTTGAACGTATTTGTTCTCCCTGTGTTTTGTGATATATGGTGACATAGCCCTACATTGCAAAGCGGTATTTTTGATTCTTTCCTGACATCTCAAAGGTACAGATGCCCCTATCCAGCTTAACTAATGTTTCCAGACTCTACTTCTGAGCACTTGCATTTTTGCTTTCAGTTTAAATCCTCTTACCTTCTTAAAGGTAAAAAAAAAGTCAGAATTTACTGGTTATGTACTTGCTAATGCCTAATCATAGCAAAGGTAAAAGAACACTAGAAAACTGTACAAGAAAAGCCAAGATTTTGAATGTAAATCTATAATGCAGTTTTGCATTATAAATTTACAGCAACAATCCTTTCAAAGGATAGGGAGGAGAGTTTGTTGTCTGGCATAGTGTACCGTACTTGCATTTCAAAGACTGAATGTTAAGACATGACACTCCTAATCCATATTCTAAGATCTCAATGGGCTTAAAAGCAAGACACAATTCAACTATGGAAGTATTCTTAAAAAAGAAAAAATCACCCAAGTGAACATCCTGTCTGTAACGTCTGTTAAAGACTCCTATAAATTTTATTTACATTATTCTTATTCTAATAAAATGACATTATGAATAAAAATTATTTTGACCATGAAGAAGATTTCAGAGACTTTTTAGTCCAGCTCAAGGGATTTGCTTGAGTAACTCTCGCCTTTGTGCAACAGTAGTGATTTTAATATGTAGGAAGTGAGATAAACATATGTTATCAGCTTGTATTGTGGTATTTTGTTGCTGGAGAAAATTTACCATAGCAGAAGGTTGCACTTGAGTGTCTTCTGATGCAAGTTTCTTCCAACTCTACATAGTTGATGGTTATTTTTATTGTACATTATGTGAACCTTTGTAATGTAGAGCAGTTGTGGATATTTTTTCTGTTGATCCATTTTTAAATACTCTTAATATTTTTAACCTCAACAGTGGCCCATGATTGAAAGGATGATTGTATTCTGGCTTTAAAAAAACCCCAAACTTTTATACTTGCATCAGTCTTTAATCTCAAAGGGGAGAGGACAATTCCTTGGTCTATAATGAGGCAGGGCATTAGAAATGCGCGGCTGCTTTTCTTCCATTATTTCATGTGTAATTTGAGTAATGTTACTGCTCATTCATTCTTTCCTGAAACTATAGTTCTAACCACTGTTTCTTCTTGTAGCTAAGTCTCTTCAGGTCTTTAATTTATATTGTCCTTCTCTGCATCTTTTCTATTTGATGTATCCTTTTTCAGATGGGGGTGACAAAACTGAACACAGAATTCAAAAGCGAACACACACTATTCAAGGTGAGGGAATGTCACTAGTTTTGTATAAGGCATAATAATTTTGGTATGTCTTTGCCCTTTAAAAATAAATACTGATGTCCTGATTATTTTTGCTCCCAATTGTAAGAGATTTTTCTCCCGTAATCTGTAAAGTTGTCTAGATTTTTTTTCATTGGAAAATCGGTTGATTTAAGACCTATTAATTCTTGTGGGTAATGAATGAATAATGTGCATTAATTTTCACTGTGGTTTACTGTACACCATATATGTTCTACTGCTCATCATTGTGTTGATCTAATTGCATATTTGAAATTCCTTCTGAAGTCCATCACAAATGCACTAGAGAGCCAAGTGTTCTTTATAGACTTCATCACCCACAGATTTTTGTCATGACATCATTCATTCCCATTGCATCCTTCAGATTATCGAAGTGTACTTGCCCGTGGGTTTTTTTCTGAGTATTGCCACCTTGGTTGGGGTCCCTCTAGCCTGGAGTCTTCCCAGTGTTCTTGCAGGTCTCATGGAAAGGTTTGCAGTCCTTCACATTCATCGTAAAGATTGGTAGTTGAAGAAAGGGGATTGTACATGAGAATACTCATAGAATGCTCATTACCATCTCTCATTTACTTCTTCACTGCATCTGATCCTTCTCTTAGACCTTAGAAGAATGACACATCTCACAACCCATATCTGGTTATTCCTTTCATAAAGTACAGGCTTGCATTATGGAAGTGGGGGGGAAAGTGTTGTTCTCAGGTTTGCATCTGTTTTGACTTAAACTCCTACAGGCTGGATTTGTTTACCTGAGTTCCCTTGATCCATAGGATGACCTCAGAGAGGTCATTAATTAAAAAATATAAACATCCTACCCTTCTGATGACTTTTTTGCACTAGTGTTAGTTATAATGATGACAGTGTGTTGTATGCAGAACAGATAATTATTAGGTATTGTCACAACGAACAGTGGTAAATAAAGGTAGTAATATTTGCCTTACATGAGGACAGTATAAATTTTGTGTTGCATGCTTATAATAGAAACATTGTCTCTATTTACCTTCAACTATATCAATATATAGAAGCCAAAATTTATGGAGGGCCAGTATTAAAATTCATATTCAGTAGGTTTGAAATTGCAGAGTTAAAATGGCTTGATAACAGGCTTATATGCCTGTTTGGAAAGAATTTTACTGCAAAACGTGTGATGAAGAGGTAAAACTGCCAAAGATATACCAGCATTCCCAGTGTCCAGCATCTTTGGGGTAGGCAGGAGCAGGTGGGGAGAGGAAGCAGCTCCATGTTCCTCACACGGCACCGTTGTCTTCAGCTTCTAGAATGAAGTTGGTATGGGTGGTGGCTGCAGGGTTTGGTCTTGGAAAGAAATCGCATCGATGTGTTGAAAGGAGTAGGAGACATGAGGGGAGGAAGGCTATTTATATCGCCTTCGCTCATCTGGTGGTCAATGAAAAAAACCAACAGTGGCATGTGGTAGACAGTAGATACATTGACCCTTTCATACTGCCAGAAGAGAGAAAGAAAAGTTGTTCAATCTTTAATCTCATTTCCTTGATATGTGAGGGGGTATGTGTAGCATGTGTATAAGACCTTCAGTGGGAACGTATTTGAGAAATTATTCGTGCATTCAGTAGAATTTTTCATAAAATTAGCAGTTCTGGGAAGCTGCTGTTTTTATCGTTTCATGCTGTTATTGAGTTTTTACTATGTACATTAACTTGGTTTTTAGCTTTTTCATTTAACTTTTGTTCTAAATTTGTTTTCTAACTGAAAACTTCTAGGTAATAATCTTTTGAGATGGCTTGACTTCTTACAGTTTTTGTCATGACTTTTTTTTTTTTTTTTTTTTTCTTTTTTTTTTTTTTTTTATTTTGGCTATTTCTTGCTCTTTATTCTTTGTTTCCCCGGTGTAAAGGTTGGAAGAATTCTTCTGTTACTATGCTAATGTTTTGATTTTTTGTTTAGTTTTTACCTTTTTAAAATCTTCCCTTAAGGAATTATTTCACTTTTTTTTTTCCAGTTTTGTTTATTATTGTTGCTTTCTCTAAACTGGCTAATATGCTGAAGCTAAATTATTTTACGAAATGTTCTGGTCTTTAAGCAAGTTAACAGAACAAATCATGTGGTTTCTTTCCTCATGAACTTACAAAAACCTATAGGATAATATGTATATTCATGATCTGCGATGTAATAAATAGAAATGTGCCTATCCAAACAACCAGCTGAAGCAAATAAACATTTCATCTTTCTAGATATTTCCAATTGAAAAGTCTACTTCAAGAGTTGAGCTCTGCTATGTCAAGCGAGAGAGGAAGATTTTGGATGTGTTAGCCTAGGAATTGTTGCTTAACAAAGTGAATCTTTGCAGTGTAGTAATATTGCATTTTAACTTCTAAATGAGGTTTTCTGTTAATGTTTTTAGGTAATATTTAATTAACATTGATAAGAAATTAAGATTGATAAGGAGGAAATAGATGCTCTATCTGTAAAATTGTGCTTTTAATTTAAGTATGTTTAAGTAAGATTTGGTATCGTAGAAAATTCTGGTGTTTTCCTTGTTGATGTCTTGGCGTGGGATAACAGATGCTATTTACTGAGTTTGGGACCACAGTAGCTTCTGGTGCATTGAACTTCTTGTTATCTGCAGTAAATACCAAGCTGTGGGGTGTGTGTATGTGTTGTTTTCAGAAAGGGAAGTACTAAATTACACTCTTTCTTGAATAATTGATTAAGACCGATCTAAACATAATCAAACCCAGGTACAAGTTCTGCTTTAACTTTATCTGCTGTGGGAGGTGTGCTCCATTTTAAAGTCCGGCATGAGGCCGTGGTAGGAGAAGTTGAACCTGAAAACCAGCAAACTTGGCATTTCTGTGGAGCAGCAGCTCTTCATCTTCCTCACTCCAAGCCAGCCTGAAAATGGTTTTTGTTCACTGTGCTGTAGTAAGGTGCGGGTTGCCCTGCTTGGGAATGCATTTATTTCCTTGGCTGTTCTAGGTGGTAGGTCAGGTGTTGGGAATCGAGGAGAACCAGCTTTGCCTCTCCTAAGTACGTCACTTTTTTCTTAAACTTATTAGCGCTTTTATTGGTGTTGCAGAACTACTTGGTACCCATGAAAAACTAATAGATTACTGTATTTGGAAATACAGTAAATATTATCTTCTTTGTTGTTGTTGTTCTGTCATCATATCTACCCTTATCCTTCTGTTATTTGCAGCCCTGTCCCTCAAAAGAAACAAGCGACAGACTGACCGACTGGAGCTATTTTTATACGGTGCACATATTAACTGTAGAGTAAATGTAAGAGGTTTTAAAGAGCTTATTTTAGCAGAAGCATTTGTTAAAGCCCCTATATCCATAGGCTGTGTGTATATTCATTAACTATTCAGGGCTGTAACATAATACAACAAAAGGAAGCGCTCTTCAACAGAGATCTGTAACAACCGTACGCGGGCGGGCACCCAGCCAGCGGCTGAAGGCAGACGTTTCTTACGGCTATTTCTAGCCTTGCAGCATCTAGATGTATTACATTTATTTCTCGGATAACGAAACCAGCTAATACTTACTGCAGTGTCATGATCCCGCATTACAAAAATACGTTAATGTTTGATCCCTAGAAGTTTATTGTAATCAAATCTTCGAAGGCAGTGGAAAACCGAGCTGCTCCAGTTTCACCGCCGGTGTGACAAGATTTATCCTTCACATAATTGCATCCAAAATGGTTTGTGATAAGGATGGGAAGAACCGAAGCACTGGCATGAATGGAAAGTGCATAAATATGTAACAGAATACCCTGTCCTGTAGACTTTCTTATCTGTGGAAAGTCTGGAATTTTCCCCATGGCAGAAGCGCGGGTGGTTTCACTGGTCAGGGATGTGGGTCCTTCCCTGGTGGTCGTGGTGCATCCTTGGAGCTTCAGCTCTTGGTCTGCTATAGACCTACAAAATAGCTTCGCTGTCCTAACGTAGCATGAAAATAGGAATTTGTTCCCAATCCAGTACATGTTGGTGAATTAAAGAATACTTTGATAAAGGTAAATGCTGGAGGAGAAGATAAATGAGATATGTAGGAATTTTCCGTGGTCAGAATTTCTGTTTTGTATGTGGAATATCAATATGATACACTTCAGCGCATGCTGGTGTGAGATTTTTTTAAAGCTTTTGAACAGATGAGAAATCACAGTTTTCCCCATGAGCATGTTGCCTGGTCAGCTGAATGCTGCTGTTCTACCCAGCTGCAATGGGAATTACCCTGATAGTTTTTACCACCTCCCTACTGTTCCGTGACACGTTAAGCTAACAACAGATTGTCTACTTTAAACGTAAATAAATCACTTTATAGTGTAATGCTTTAAATAATACTTTATATCTTTAGGCGTCTTTCTATATTAGCATGCAGATATATTTTAATTATTTTTTGTTTTGTTAATAGCTTGAATGAACTGGAAGGGAGGTTTTGAAAAGAACAAATGCAATTAAAGTGGATATCTGTGAAATATTTGAGTTTTGTTCCACGGGAACCAAAATGTTAAAAGCCCCTTTAGCAGCTCTGTCAATACCAATTTTTATGTTTCTTTAGTACAGAAATAAGTTCAACTGCCGTTGGTTAAATAATTCACATTTGGTTTAGGTGAAAAATAAGACCTGGTCTCTTTAGCAAATACAATATTTTCATTTGAGTGATTTTAAAATTGATTACATTGAACTGATTTCAGTGCATTAACGGATTTGCAGTTATGTAATTAAATTGATATTTTAAATAGCTTTAAGCGCACTGTCCAGTTGGGAAGCGTGCAAGTGGATTTTCAGATAAAACTTTGGCTTTTTTTAAGATAAATGTTTGTATTGCATTTAGAATGTAGTTGCAGGCATATGACATTGAGTGGATGAATCATTTGGGACATACTGGAGGAAAGGCAAAAATGTTGAATCAGTGACATTCTGGTTTTCAGGCATATCAATTATTTTCATGTATGTAACAAACTGGTACTTGTAGAAAAAAGAATCTCAGAGCTGTAAAAGTTTACCATGGATTATCTATATGAAGAAAAATTTGATTTCTGATTGTATGGTTTTACTGAAATAATTAGCCTGTATTTTCAAGTGACAGATTTTATTTTTTTTTAATCATGTTAGATTGCTGAATGACCTTTTTTTCCCTAAAGAAAAAAACTCAGTAACCATGTTTAATTTGCAGAGCACCAGAGATCATACTGGGATTGCCGTTTTGTGAAGCCATAGACATGTGGTCCTTAGGGTGTGTGATTGCAGAGCTGTTTCTTGGATGGCCGCTGTACCCAGGAGCACTGGAATATGACCAGGTAGTAGAATAAATTTCACAAGCATATGCACATTTTCTGCAACTGAAGAATTTCAGGTCATTAAATCCTGGATTTAAAATGTTGATAACAGCCGATATTAAGTTGTATTTCTTCAAATCTGTTTAGTGCTTTTAATTTAGTCTTATTGATTGTCCTAGAAACATAAATCCTGTTTCTAGACCAAACCGTATATTGTGTTGCTTTTCTGAATTAAAGTTCAGTTTGTCTTTTATTTTTTTTTTCCTTTTTCTATCTTGCAAAATAAATGTTAGCATTGAAGTTGCTTTTTCTGATGGAAGCCAAAGTTTGTGGCCACTCTCATTGCATTGTAATCTCTCTTTAACTTGCCAAGAGCGGGCTTGACTCTGGCATGTCTGTTCAGATTAGTTGCCTTCTGAATATTCCCTAATGCTTTCTGGAAATCCAGCACAGCTCAAAGATTTGAGAGCCACTGATTCACAAGGAACAAGAATTGCTGTTGCAATAATACTGCATATATGGAATGGTAAAGCTTGAAGCTGTAGAAGCTGTGCCTTTGCATTGTTGCGGTTTTCAGCTGTGGATAGCACTGGCATTAGTGAGACGATTTAAAAAAAAAATGTTTCTAGTGAAAGATGTAGCATGTTTTCTATTTAAGACACTTAGAGAAGTCTTTTATTTTCTAGCATAATGTGGAAAATTGGGAGGAAGATAATCAGCATTGTGACTATCCCCACATGATTTTGGGCTTTGAAAGTGAAGAAATCTGAAAATCCCAGATGTAACAGGGCTGGCTTGTTACTAACTCGTACATCTTTGGTTCAACATTCAGATGAGGAGCAGTTCTTCCAGCATGTTGTTTAGGTTATTCAAATCTTCATCTTTGTGTCATGGGCTTTTGGCTGCCTCTGCTTACACATCAGACCTATTTTTCTAAAAATCCTTTTGTTAAAACCACTATCAAGGGATATATTGTTTTTTATGTTGATTTTGGTAACATTTGATATTTCAGCTTCCTTCATTTACACAACATTCAGTGTTTTGTGGCTAGAAGTAGGCTGTGAGTGGAGCATGGCTTGAGGCCTTGATGCATTTTGAAGACCTTTGTGCGAGGTATTGCTTTTAAAATGGAGAATGAAAGAGGAAACAACTATATCGTTCATTACGTTCTTTGAGGAAAACTCAAGGTATTGTTTTTGGAATCTGTATAATGTCTCAGAAACTTCTAAGAACTTGGCAAATTTATTTAGCTCTTATTTTGAAAGAAACTGAGAGAAGATCTGGACTTTCAAAACAAAAGTGCCAAAATATGTAATTTCCAGAATTACTTTCACTTTTGACCCTGTGCCACTGCGTTCTGGATGTGGAACGCGGCTTTGGACCACATCTTCAGTCACTTACCATGCAGTAGGGATTTGAACGGCAGAGAATGCTGCCCGTGTCCTGATTCTTTCCTCAAATTAACTCATGATTCATCATGATGGCAGCAGCCCAGACTGCTAATGTGTGCTAGCACGCTTACATCGCTGTCAGCCTTTGACTTTTGTGCAGAGAGCAGTAACAGTGGAGAGCTCAATCTCATGATTATGGGGATGTTTTTTTCAGAATAATATAGAGTCTCATTTGAAAAGAAAAGACCTTTTTTCCCCCACTGCCATCTTGTCGTGTACAAAGCCCAGGCAGATGAAGGCAGTTTAATGCGCTGCGGAGGGCGCCGACCTTCACTGTGCGCGTTGGTTCGTCTTTTCTCAGGTTTAGACAGCCAGGTCCTTGTGACAGCGTATTCCTGTCACTTGTTTCTTGCCGTTATAGGCCCAGGGACAACGTGGCTCGACCTCTTAACACTGCCAGACAGTGCAAGTAGACAGCATTGTTGCCCATGACAGCCACCTTCCAAGATGATGTACTTCATGCAGAGGGGTACAAGGAACTGGAGGCTAATCTTTATGTCCTTAAGATTTTCTGCTTGCTTTACAAGTGAGTGCTGAGTTTAAAAGACATCTAAAGACAGATTTGCTGGAAGCATGAGTTAATAACTCATCCATCAACTTGTCTGATCTTCATGTCCGAGAAGTCGTGGTGGACGAGGAGCTGTAACCTCCTCAGCACCAGCAGGAATTACCTAATTTTAGTCAGCCTTGTCTTTGAGCTCAAGCAGGCCTGCAAAACTTGCTCCAGAGACATCTGATTCAAGGTTTTCATCAGCGTACATGAGTACAGCAGTCGTAGGAGATGGCTTCCAAGGAAATTCCTTTCCTCCTGCTTTGTGGTGCGTGTCACTGAGTAAACGAACAGGCTGGGGCTTTGTGCTACATTTCCCCCTGTCCCCATGGCATGTGGCAACCAACACGCTAGCCCTTGAAAGGAAGTCCTTTGTTATTATATTCATTTGTGATTATATCCAGTAACAGCTGTACTCAGTGGAAAACAGCCATGTCTTCTGAGCTGTAATACTCATTAAAAACAGGCACAGGTGCTTAACTGCTGAATTATTGAATAAACCCATTGTCTTCCCCCCCAATTTCTAAGGCTTTATAATATCCTTATAAAACAACTAAATGATCTAGAAAGAGTTCTGGTCGGAGTGTGATTCTCTTTATTCTCTACTGTAGGGAATTATGGAGGATACCAAATACCAAAAGTTGGTAGCGTTGCATTTAGTTCCTCCCTGCTTTGGTCACTTATTTTTTCAGCAGAAGCCTCACATGTACCTTTCTACTACGTCTCGGTTTTTTCCATTCTCAGGTGCTGATAGCTCTCAAGTTCTCTGTCTTCCATTGAATTCATCTTATCTCCCAGTTTCTGGTTCAGTGTATTTCACTGTTCTCTTCTGATTTTTTTTTTCTTTTTTCCTTTTTTCCAATTTCTCTTATTCCCTGGCTGCTCCACCTTTTCTAGGGTTCTGGCCCACAGCAGCAGCTCCTCCATGGAGATGTGTGGTGTGGGACCCTGCCTACCCCTCCGACCTTCAGCCATGGATGCTGAAATCTCTACTCCCTCCATCCTGAACCGCAACAAGCTCAGTTTTCAGTTATTGCCAATTATTCTTCCAATTCCTCTTTCTTGAGGGTGGTTTTTTAATTTTTAAAGAAGTATTACTTCTGGGATAACTCCCCGCTTGTACAGTGAGTTAACACTGTGTGCACAGTGATTAAAAACACATTGTAATGTGATGTTTCAATAGATTTCTGTCGAAGCTTTGAGTCTTAACTATTTTAGGTAATAATTTGTATCATCAACTATAACAAAGGTAATGAAAAATGCATAGTAACTTCTCTTCTACAATAAATATGTGTTAATCGTTTAAGTGGAAAAGAGCATCTGACCATTTCAGCCATAAAACTGGTCCATTCCCATCGTGTTCTGTAGCAGGTTTTCTGAGATGAGGACAGTGTCTGTTGCTGGATGACTATAAGTTGTACATGCACTTCTTTTTCAAGTGGAACATTTGCTTGAAATGTGTATGTGTCAGATGTGTAAAAGACTGATACACTGGAAGCAGCAAATGGGAAGGATTTTTATCGAGTTGTGTAATGAGAGTATGCCAAAAAAATCATCAAGCTCTGGAAGCAAAGCACTGCTACTAATTTTCCTGTTTAGAATGAAAACATTACATTTAGGATTTGAATGGGTTGAAGAGGTAATGACAGCTGCCCTCCCCAGCTCCTCATTTCTGTGGCCGAACTTTAAAAGCTTGCTTATATAGGTCATTTCAGAGGTGTGTTTATGTATGGATAGATGAGAGAGCAGTATCAAGCACTCCCTGTTAGGTTTCTCCCCTATGTAAGATGTGGTTGTCGAACTACAGTGCTCTGAGGGTGGCTCGTTTTGCCATGTTTTTTAGATGAAATGGCAAGTTTTTAGCTGTATGGATCAGGTTTTGAAGATCAGAGGTGAATTATTCCCCGTGTTGGTGTGTGTTTGTTTGTTTTTCCTTCCTCAGATTCGTTACATTTCACAGACTCAAGGTTTGCCAGGGGAGCAGTTGTTAAACATGGGAACGAAAACTGCAAGATTTTTCTGTAAAGAAACAGATGCACCATATTCTAGTTGGAGACTAAAGGTAAACAGTATAATGCAGTAAAAAAAGGCATGTTATGTTGTGAGCAGAGGAACCAGAGAGGCCAAGATTCACTATGATACTGTTAGCTCCCTTTTGCATCCCCTGTGATTTTTATCAATTCCCCCTCTGTATCCCTTCCATTTCACAGAATCACAGAATGGTTGGGGTTGGAAAGCACCTCTGGAGATCATCCAGTCCAACCCACATTTGTTCACTTACCCACCCCATTTCCCAAAACTAGCGCTCCAAGCTCATGCCCGTGTTGTCTCCCACCAGCTATGTGGTGGCCAGTGCATGGGTGCCAGATGGAGAATTCAAATTAAGCCTCGTATCTCCAGAGGTACTAAATGATTTTGTGGTTGTGGGGTTTTTTTTGTTTGTTGTTGTTGTTTTTTTCCTTGCTCAGTCACTGCTTTTTGCTTTGCTTTAAAGAACTGGTCTCCAAGGCATGAACCGCTCTGTCAGAATTTGTTCAAAACTGGCTTCAGGATCAGAAATTTCTAGGAGAAAGGGGATTGAGAAACAATACGACTGCATACAGCTCATTTACTTCAGATCTGCTAAACCGGTCTTTGTTGGCTGAAAGCTGCAGTACAATGAAAGCAGACAAAATTTTTAAAATGTACTTTTACGGCCTGCACGCCTTGCTTCTCTCTAGGGAACGTTATTGCACACTGGCTGTAAGCAGAGCTTTAACTTCCTGTGCAAATACATATATATATATATTTTTTTTTTTCGCAAAATTATATTGGTTCGTGGTGCTTCACTGAATTTACAGCAGACTTGGGGAGGCAGTTACTGTTGACAGAAAAGTTCTGCAGTAATAAACAGCTGAGGAGCTCAAAGCACAAATTGCGTAACTCTCCACAGCAACTCGGTAAATCCCCGGAGCGCTGGGCCGAGCGGCTGGGGCTGGTGCTGCCCGAACGCTGCCAGGTCGGCTTATGTAAGGATTCTCCAATTACACCATCCTGATTATTCCAGTTTTCTGGGCTTTTTTTCAAGCAGTTGATCATTAGGTGCCAGTTTACATCTGGCTTCTCCGTATCGGAGAACCTACACAAGTTCTTGATGCAAACAGCCCGCCCCGTTCCCAGAAGCTGGCACTGTGCAGAGGTTAATTGTCTTGAATCAGACTAAATGCTGTTTTTGGGGAAGAAAAGGAGTTTTGGTGTGGACCATTGGCCATTACTTGCGATTTTTGTTAATTTTGTAAAGTTTTTTTGTAACTGTATGTTAAAAGTTTTTTTCCCTGCCTTGCCTCCTGCAACATGGACTCTTAAAACCAAACCTACCTCCTGGTGCTATCTGTGCTGAAGAAGGAAAATTGTAACAAAAAGTGGTATTCCAGCTCATAAATCGCTGTTGGGTGATCACATTCATTCTCTAGGATTTAACTGTTTGTTTTGTACATCAGTATTTAAAATACTTACACCAACCGTTGTGTATGTGAAGGAATAGAAGTATAAAAATAACAAAAGAGAAAGCAAAGAGAAATTGATCAGAGTCTCTCTGGGTTTTGGTTTATTATTTTACAGTGATATGATATTGCCTCTGTTGGGAGTTAAAGGTCTGAGTTTGAGGAAATGTGTAAAATACAAGTAATAGAAAACCCATTATATATATAAGTACAAGCACACAGAAGAGTTTCGTTAAATAACTTTTTGCTAGGCTTTCAGCACTTACTGTGTGATTTAGAAACCATCTGTTGTAATCCAGTACTGTGATCACTCACATGTGAAATACAGTAGTTTTTGTCTTTTGATTTAGAAAATGAAAGTAGTCAGCAGAGCAGCATACAAATACACAATTGAAATATTGGGTTTTTTTTGTTTTGTTTTGTTTTGTTTTGTTTTTAAATGGGTTTATTAGGCGATTAAATGTAAAAACTTGCTTTGTAGTTGTAAGTGTCCTTTAGTGTCAACTTCTAAACTAAGCTTTCCTTTTCTCTTTTGAGACATTGGAAGAGCACGAGGCAGAGACAGGTATGAAGTCTAAAGAGGCCAGAAAGTATATTTTCAACAGTTTGGATGATATAGTGCATGTGAGTATTAAAGAATTCTTCCTTTGCAAATGGAATGTGTGATTTTAAAACATTGACTAGTTCGAAATAAACACCTTTTAGAATATTATTTATTATCAGTCACATCTATTCTTTGTGTATGTTGCTCTGAGGAAAAGGTCTAGCTATGGCAGTCCTTTGGGCTTTTAATAAAGATCTTCCTTTGTAATTGCTAGTTTTAAACAATGGTACTTGTCCTTGTGGGGGGGACCCTTTAATTTTAAGTATAATATATACTTTCTCTTCTACCATGTCTGCCATTCTGGGAAAAAAAAAAAAGAATGTGTATAGATCCTGCAATCTTAACTAGCATAATTTCCAGTATAATTCTGCTATTGTAAGAATATAATTCTCAGTACAATTATTGTTTCCTCACTTTTCTTTAGCTTTATAACTCTCCAGTCAATAACAAAAGGAAAG
This sequence comes from Pampusana beccarii, assembly GCA_013399365.1. Taxonomy (NCBI): domain Eukaryota; kingdom Metazoa; phylum Chordata; class Aves; order Columbiformes; family Columbidae; genus Pampusana; species Pampusana beccarii. The sequence goes on along the minus strand of VWYH01007110.1, from coordinate 367,024 downwards.
TTTTCATTCTCTTCCATATCTTGAAAAGAAAATAAAATATTTTACAAGATTGGCAATAATACATTTGAAATTCTTTTTTTGAAGATTACTTCTGTAGTTTAAGTTAGACCACATAAAGATCTTTATCAAAACCTTTTTAAATTGCAAGTCCCGGATTGGGATAAAGCCTTTATGGGTTTTTAGCTGAGGAGGATGCATGGGGAGCAGTGTTTGTGCAGAACGAAGTCACCGATGCCAAGCAGGCCGCACCGGGATAAGCTGGCAAACTCACTGTGCCCCACACCATAACATCATTGAATATTAGTATTTTATAGCAGGAAGCAATAACAGAAAGAGTTAAACCAACATGCACTGTTTTGTTCAATGCCAGGTGAACATGGTGATGGATTTGGAAGGAAGTGACCTGTTGGCAGAGAAGGCGGATAGGAGGGAATTTGTCAGTCTGTTGAAGAAAATGTTGCTGATTGACGCTGATTTAAGAATCGCCCCAGCTGAGGCCCTGAACCATTCTTTTGTTACCATGAAGCACCTCCTTGATTTTCCTCATAGCAACCAGTATGTAACACACAAAAAATATTGTTTTTAAATCTCCGTTTTAGTGATTCGTATGTATAATAGTGTTGTTTCATCTGCTATCAGAGATAAAAGCGTTTTGTCATTTTTTAACATCTTAAAAAATTCTTCCAAGTGCTTGTGATATTAGACACATCTGGTCAGGAAAACAGAATAACTTTTTTTTTCTGGAAAGTGACATTTAGAGCAATAGTTTTTTAAGGTATCATATGCCCAATTGATAAAATTCCAACCTTGTAGAAACTTGGGCTTGATTTGTAGAAGTATGAAGAGCCTTCATTCCTGTGAGTCACTGAGAACTGGGGCTGGCATTTCCTCTTGAGGTAAATGACTCAAATACCTTCTTTTATGCATTGGTTAGTATGGAATATGTTGAAAGTTTAGTTCTGGAATTGTGTATTTCACTGTGGGTTTTCTACAGTGAAAGCATTTCAGTGGAAGACAGAGCTGTCCATCCATTTAATTTATTATCTTTACTGTTTCTGTGCAGCTGTTAGAAAATGATATTAGATGCAAGGAGAAGGAAAAAGTATTTTTCTTTATTTCGAAGTATGTCATAATATAAGTTTGACATGAACATAGTAATAGTGGTATTTCTTTTTTCTGCTTCTATGTATGATGCCATTCTGTGAAACTGGAAACTGCGGTCTTCAACCTTTTTTTTCCTTTCCTTTTCTTGTTTTGTGGAATTGATTTATACATTTAGCATCATGAAATTCTAGTTAAACCAAGTTATTTTCTGTTTTTTATAGAGTGAAGTCCTGTTTTCATATCATGGATGTTTGCAAATGCAGATCAAATTTGTACGACTCGAGTAATCGCAATAAAATGTCACTTATGAGACCAGTTGCCTCAGGCAGTGCAGCTAATCTGACTGCGAGCTTTACCAAAATTGGTCCAGTAAGAAGTCAGGTAAAAACTTCTTTTTTAGCTATAAATTCATTTAATGCAGTTTCTTTAATTAGTTTCATAACTGAAAAGTATATCTGGTAAGTGACAAGATCTTCTGTCCTTTACTCTCTTGTTTTTCCAAACAAACCGTTCAGAATTCTGTATGTTTCAAAATGAAGTTACAAGCTGGGATTGCCCTAGCAAAGCAATGCTGTGTTAGAGTGCCCTCCGCTGGCCAAATGGAATTGTTGCCTGTGAAATATATTTAAAATTTTAATTTTACAAGTTATTTTAGCAGTTTATTATATAAGCTGGTGAGACATGTGTGAGGGATCGATTCGCGATTATAATGTGTTATAATATTATATTCAATCTGTTCCCATAGGCGTTAACTGCATCTGCCCATTCAGTTTTGCACCAAGGGATCCCACTGCAGGCAGGAACGGCTCAGTTTGGTTGCGGTGATATTTTCCAACAGGCTTTGATCATATGTCCTCCGACTATTCAAGGTATGCTCAACTGTAATGGTTACAGTTCCTGAAATATGAGCGTTTCTATCTGGCAGCAGTATTGGAGTTTTCCATTATATGCACTTAAGCTATACATATTAAAGAACTTAATTATGTCATTAAAAAAATTGCATGTGGGTCGGATTCAGATACATAGCACCTTTCTCAAAGAAATAGTAAATTAGCATCTGCAGAAAATGATTTAAGCAATCCAGAGCCCATCTGCATATACCACACGCACATAAATATGTATACATATATATATCTCTGGTAAAATAGAGGGACACAATATGGAAGCTAAAGCAAGAAATTAGGATAATCTGAAATGAAATCTGAGAGGTAAAAAGAGAGATGAGGGGAATATCAGTGTTGTGGTGGGCTTTTTGGTGGTGCATTTTTTTTGTTTCTTTTGGTGTGGTGGGGTTTTGGTTTTGGTTTTGTTGTTTGATTTTTTGTTTGGTTTTCGGTTTGTCTTGGTTTTAGGTTTTTTGTTTGTTTGGGTTTTTTTTGTTTTGTACGTGTGTATGTTTGTTTGTTTCCCCAACTATGTCCTTAGGTATCCTAGGGATGGATGTAAGAAAAGATAACAGTTCTTGTGATAAATCTGTTTGCATAATAAACTTGGGGGTTTTTTAATTGGATATCCAAGTGAATGTTTCAGCAAACATCTGGAAATTTGGAGCTTAATTTAAGGATGTAGCTGCACTAGGTAAACAGTGTCACATTTACTGCTCTATGGTTACGATGAACCAGGAGAGCTAGGTAGAACTGCCACAGCTTTCTGATGGCTGAAAAACACATAACTAAATCTTTGAGAATGTTGATTGCATTGTGCTGTGAGGAGGAACTCAGCTTGGCTGAGTTCTCCTGTGTTACAAAAGGATAAGATGGGCTTAGTTTTGTATTTACGGAAAGAAGTAATTGTCAGATGGTTTGGTTATCACAAACATCTGGAAGACTGTGAGGTGGAAATGCTGGCACAGAGTATTTCTGCAGTGTAGGAAATGACCAAATAAGGTTATACATCTCAAAAAGGACACATGGTAATGCAGTTGACTTCTGTTTCCCTAAACAAATGCATTTGCATCATACAAACATAGGTCTTGTTTTTTGAGGAGTCTTTAAAACTTGAGTTAGGTCTCAGACCGTATCAAGCAAAACTTGTTTTTTGTTATAACGAGCTTATCAGAGAGGAGCTGATGAAAAACAGCCTTTCTCGTCCTAGTGATAGTCATTTATAGAGAGGAACAAGTAGTTTATATCATTTGCTTATTAAATTAGCTAGATTCTAGTCTTAATCTCCAAAGATGCAATTTGTCTGTCTTGGTGATGTTCAGATTTATGTTGCTGAGATAAGATCTTGAAATGATGGAGTTTATAGGAAGTAGGTTTTTTTAAAAGAATTATTTTCAAAATTCTCTTTAGTTCTCACTCCACAGTTAGAAGTTATAGAAATCACACTGGATTCACTCGCGGGGGGGGAAAAAAGCCTCACCACACTTTGAACCTAAGCTTAGAGCCCAGGAGGTCTACAGCTCTTTAGAGTAAGACAGATGCAGCAGACTTTATCAGTAATGTTATTTGTGGTGGCTGCGTCTGCCTTGGGTCCCAGACACTCGTGAAAGCTCAGAGTATTCACTGTGCAGTGTCAGAGACTGATTTAAATGCGTAGCTTCATACACATTTCCTTCTGAGCTCCAAGTATGGCTAAGTGATTTCTGATTTTAATTGTATCTATGCTTTACACACTGGCGTATTCCATAGTTTAAAAACCCTATTGTTTTGATTATACCCAGATGAATAAACTGATTACAGGGAAGGAAACAGTACAGGCAAATACTTTATTTGTGATCTGTATACTCTATTCTTATTATGATGATAAATTTCCAAATTTAAGTTCTGCTACAGCTTGAATGAAGGGAATATATTGTTTTAATCATGTAGGTGACAAGTTGTGTTGCTGGCAAGGGATATTAATGGTATCTGGCACTGCTTCAAGGTTTCCGTGCTTGGCTGCTCTGTCGAGTGTCTGAAGTTCTAGAGCTCGCTTCTTCTGTCAGACTTGGGATGTTGCTGTTCTGGTTGGATGTGTGGAAAACATTAGTCAACAGCATTTCAAAATTAAAATCTTTGGACGGAGTGGTTACAACTTAATATTGTGTTATGACATGAGAGAATTACATCAGATGAAGATTTTCCTTCACCCTTTATTGTAAAGGTTAAAAAAAAAGCAACCCACAACAACAAAACCAAACCCAAACACTTTAATCTTTGGTTCGGTAGTTGTTAAGTAGTTACCTCTGAGCACCCATGGCTTAGCCTTTGACTAAAGCACAAGGTGCAAAATGCATTAGAAGATGAAATTAGTGTATTTGCCTAGTCAGTATGTTCTTCTAGCATAGCTGTTTGTTGCGATATTGGATGAAAAAATTTCCTCTTTCATTTTAGTTTAACATTTTTATCTTAAAATGTTTTTGTTGGTAGTAAACATTGCAGTGTTGCTACAAATCTGTTTCCTGTGACGATAAAATCTCTATAAAGCATGAAATTCATCATTTTCCTATTATGGTCTTGTGGTAATATTCCAGTGGTGCTCTGGTTTGCATTATTTTAATTAAAAGAAGAATGGGATTATGGATTCTACCAAAAAGATTTTATGGCATACACCGAAAATTTTACATTGTTTCCCGCAAAAGAGATGGTAAAAATAGGGGCATTATATATGTGGCATTGCCAGCTATCAGAGCTAAGAGGAATGGATTTCAGCTAGCTGGAAACACAGAGCATGAGATATGCACAAGTCAGCTGTGAGAAGCTTTGAAATTCAGCTCTGCTTACTTTTGTCTGCTTCTTTTCAGATGCTTTTAATGTAATTTGTGATAAAGACTAGAATGCTTAGCTTTGCAGAACTTTCTGCCAAAGTCGTTCCGCTTTCTGGTAGCCCGTTTCCAAATGGCAGCTATTGGCAGTTCTTTCTGGAAATTACAGCATCAAATATTTGTGCAGATACGTAATGGCACAAAAAATATTTTAGGTGTTGATTTATTTGGTTTAAAAGTCTAAATTATGGAATTAGATCGTAAACACATCGTGAAAAAAATAGTCAAATGTTATAAAATTATCCTTCCTCGCAGAATCAATCACAGAATGTTAGGGATTGGAAGGGACCTCGAAAGATCATCTAGTCCAATCACACGTTTGAATTTTGCTTAGAAAATACATGCAAGTCTTGTGTTTTGCTTAAAGCCTTAAGTGTGTGTTTTTCTCCCTGCCAGGAATTCCTACAAACCATAGTAAACCCGCCAGTTTCTCCCTGAGGGTGGACAATGCAGTTCCACTGGTGACCCAAGCCCATGCAATCCAGCCACTACAGATTCGAGCAGGAATCCTTTCTCAGGTTGGCTTTAAAGTAAAAATCTCTTCTGTTTTGTTATTAGTTATTTAAAATGTTTGCCCTGTAGAGTTCTGCTGCAGTCCCCCTTCAGTTTTGTGCTGAGCTATGAGCAGCTAATGTAAACTGAATTGTTCCCTGTGTCACGAAATCTTCTCTGCGTCACAACAGACGTGGTCGAATCAGACCCAGCAAATCCTGGTTCCCGCATGGCAGCAAGTAGCGCCGGTGGCAGCTCCAGCAACATCTCTGGCCTCTGATCCTGTGGCTGGCCCACAGAGGCTTGGGGACTGGGGGTAAGTCCGCGTATTTTTGGGCAACACCTTAATGGCTTTGGTTTAACAAGATCTCTGGATGCTGTTGCGAACAACTTGCAATTGGAACCTTCCTTTATTTTTCCTCAGGAAGATGATTACCCAGGGCACGCATTACAGTTCGATGATACCGCAGCCTGTTTTAACACATCAGATAACCTTGTCTGCCCCTCAGCCGATAAGCGTGGGCATCGCGCACGTCGTCTGGCCTCAGCCTACCGCGACCAAGAGGAACAAACTCTGTCAGAACAGGTCGGTAGAATATTGCTGACCTTCAGATATAGTGGATCTGTAGTTACCCTTCAGTGGGCAGGAGAACAGTCTGTCAAAGTGACGTGTTCGTTAGCGACAATCGTACTTAAATAGTCTTCGGGAAAGTTTGGTCTTTCTGCCCTAAGTTTTCAGCGTTATTTTGGTAATAAAGAGCAGGTGGAAAAATATTTGTTACAGTAAGAGGTTTTAATTCCTGTTGATTAGTATGTGCCTGTCATGATATTTAAGTTGTCTTTATAGCCTTTGGGAAGGGATAAGGATATATTGAGGTAGCTCTGATGGGATATTCCTAAGCTTATGTGCATGAGGATATATCAGCTTTAGACAACTAAAAATAAAGAGGTGCTATATAGCAGGGTTGCAGTCGGCCTTACAAACATCTTAAGAATAGTCTGTCTTTCACTGATGGCCAAAAATACTTTAGCTGCTTGCTGAAGAAAATATGCCCCACTGCCATACAAAGTGTTTTCAAACATGTGGGATGCTCAATAAAGGGGAAAGGACAGGCTACAGAGGGCAATTTCAGCAGTCTTGTTTTACACAAGGATTTCATCTGGAGGCTACCAGCTTTTGTTTTCAGAGAGAATCTTTGCAGGAATTCTGGCCAAGTTTTGTTGGCTTGTTTTTCACCTCAAAGGTGTGAAAGGTGTTTATTAGAAAAAAAAATATATATAAGGAAATAGGATTTTCAATCTATTGTATTCAATGTTGTTGCAAATTTCAGTATTAAGTATTACTTAGGTTGGATGTGGCAACATAGCTGCATTTTAGCGTGTTTCTTTTTTTTAAAAATTAATGTCTGAAATCACGTATGTGAAGTATTTATGACTATGTTTCCTGTTTTATGTTCTTCTTTGTATTAGTTTTGAAAATTAGTGGTTTAACCTACATTGCTTGCTTTGTTGTTTGTTTTTTTTTTTAAATAGGAGAGTTTTCAGGTCTGTTGGTAGATGGTCACTAAATGTCAAACGGTGTGTTTTCTTCGCAGGAGCAATGTGTTACAAAATACCAATATCCAAAATTCAGCCTTTATATCTCCAAAGATACTTAACCTGAAGGCTGTAAAGAGAATAAGTTGTATAGAAGCACAGGACAATCATAACTCAGAAGGACAGGAAAGTAACTGTTGCGAAGCATCGGTCAGGCTGGACCCTGATTCATCTCTTTCAACCAAACAGCGCCAGGCGATCTTCATTGCCGGTTCCCCCAGCCCAGCGGTCAGCGTCATCACCATCAGCAGTGACACGGATGAAGACGACATAGGACGACCACATTCACTGAGAGAGTAAGAATCGACATTTATTTTTAGTAAGGTGTTACTTAAATGTAGCAGTCTTAGCACAGCTAATGTGTTAAATGAAACTGAATTAAAAAAAAAAAGACAAAGAATGCGCTTTAATCAAGTTTCACGAATAAGTTAACTCTGTAGCAGTGTATTTTATGGAAGTGAAAAACACTTTCGAAAGTGCCTCATTCTTCTGTATACATCAGGCATTTTCAAACCAGAATCCTTTCAGGTCCAGCATCCTGTTTTTTTCTTAATATTGTCATACCCCATCTCTTTGCTGAAGATTAATCTTCTGGCTTTCTATAATCAATGTTATCATTCTAGCAGTAGCATCCAGTAGATAGTATTACTTACATATGGGCAAAAAATACCTCTCTAACAGTATGAAAAGGTGTGCATTTGGGTATAAAAGCAGATGCTGAGCGTGGTCCCCCAGAGGAGTTTTCTTTCTCGAAGCGATCCAAGCAGCACGTGTCATTTTAAATGAGGGCTTAAAAATTTAACGTCTTACTTTATTTTTACTTGTGATGATTCTAAACTGGAGGAACTTGTGTTTTAAATCTAGATATTGTCAAATGTTTCAAGGCTCTGAACTGGTGTAGTTTATCTGCTTGTTTTAGTATTGATTCAGTTAAAAAAAAATCATTTAGTGGGTTTCGAAAAAATGCATGTTTAGCCTAGAATTTCCAGAAGAACTCTGGCAAGATTTAAGACCTGCTTTGGAAGTAGAAGCAGCGATGTAGATTTGCATTTAAGGGACCTTTTCTAGTATTCGATCCCTTTTTATTCCGTAATTACACCTAAGTCAGTGGTGTGCAGAAGCAGTGAGTGAGCGGTGGTAAGTTTGCTGATGCTGTGTGTGTGTGGCAGGTGCAAAGGCAGCCTGGAGTGCGAAGCCTGCCAGAACACCCTCAACATCGACCGCGTCTGCTCCCTCAGCAGCCCCGACAGCACCCTCAGCACGAGCTCCTCGGGACAGTCCAGTCCGTCCCCTTGCAAGAGATCCAACAGGTAAAACGCTGTGCTCCTTTCAGTGAAAAGAAAGATGCAGCGGACTCGGTTGACGATAAAAAATGCGAAGGTTTTGTTACGTTGCCATCTGGCGATGCTAAATGATGTGTTTAAAAATTAATTTATTTGCCTACCAATGCGCAGCATAGACTGTTCTTTTGCTGTTCCTAACAGATCTGTCTTGTTACCCTGGAAGTTTTCAGATTACTGAATTAATGGTGTTTACTCAGGAAAGATAAACATGTATGCAACTTCCTTTACAACGAAACTCTTGTAAGGTTGCAAAATTAAGTAAGCCAAAGTAGGATGTGACAGATTTGAAGTTACCAGAACATCTTCAGTTTTTGCACCCTCTTGTTCTCCCATTGTGTATTTTGTTTTCTAATCTTTAATGAACTTTGGTGCCGTTTTTATTCTGCTAAACTGTATATTCCCTAATGTAATAATAAGTTTCCCTTATGTGAACACAGTTCATATGGGCAGCTTTTAAATATTTTTATCTTCACTGCTTGATGTCTAGCTTAAGCCTTTGCTTTTGCGCTTCATTTAAAATTCACTCTCAGAAAAACATTCAACATAACTCTGAAAATAAGTGGCGTTTTTGCTACAGTATCTGACAGTAGAGCATCCGTCTGTGTGATGCTCACAAGACATGGACCTGTGACACAGTCAGAAGGTCCCACTGACTTGGGATGTTCTGGTTGGGGCTTTTCCTCTTATTTCAGTCCCTGCCCTTCTGGTCCTTATATGTTGAAACTTCAGTTGTAGCTCTGGGTATGTGGCGCTTCTACAAATCAGGTTCCTAGATATGAGTTTGGGGACCAAGAAGCATTTGGAATACATAGTTGCTGGTAGTGGTGAAAAGTTTGGGTTAATATGATTTACCCAATGGTTTTATTTATATTGTCTTAGTTTAATCACCATGCTATAAGGACCTGTTACACTAGCTATGAAATCACCAGAGGACTTCACTATATAGGATCGTTTTTATCCGCCTCTGAGTGGTTTCACTTAGTCAATTTTATGTGGTAATTTAATAAAATGCATCTGTATTATAAAAATGTGTTTGTTTCAATGCAATGCTTTTGTTTTTTGATAGTATATCAGATGACGAACAGGAAAGTGGATGTGATACGGTGGATGGTTCCCCAACTTCAGACTCTTCAGGACATGACAGCCCATTTGTGGAAAATAGCTTTGTAGCTAATACTAATAAAAACAAGGAAACAAGAGCATCAGTTAATCCTGAAACCAAATCAGCTGTTTGCACAGTAGTTGTACCACCAATGAGACTTGGGAACAGGTTACGTTTTGATGGACAGATGGTGAATACAGGTAAGTTAATTCAGGTGGTTTTTTTCTTTCTATACCAGTAGATAAGACCAGAAATTTTAAAATTTGTTCAGTAGCTGTACATATGAAGATTTTGACCTACTCATCTGGTAATCTGTAATAAACACTTCTAAATTGTGGGGGGGTTTAAGACTTTAATTAGTGTATTATTTTATTATTTCTCCCTGTGTGCTGAAGCAAATGAAACTTTGTCTAACTTTTGTTAGAAGAGAATAGTGACAACAAAAACATAACGTTGTACATTTATATCTTGGAAGATGGTACGTGCCAGCCACTGAAAAAGGGTCGGTCTGTCCTGGGAAGAATAAACCACTCTTCTATTGTAGGAAACCGTCAGCAAAAACTGACCTCAGCATTCCATCAGCAACACATAAACTTCAGTCAGGTATGTGCACTTACCTCTAAGAAGTATTTTTTTTCTGCCTTGAGGTTCCAAACATGCTGAATGCTCACAATTTCAATTGCTGTAAATGGCAACTGCAGGTTTTCCACACCTTGATTGCAGAAGTGTTCAAATCTTGAAAATGGATTTCGGCTTACTGGGCAAGTCATAAGTGTCTTTCACTTTTGGTCATTTTCTTTAAAGCAGCTGACTTTATTTTTTAAAATGATAGAAAAGCCGTACTGGCAACATTATCAATGCCTTCACAAAGTCAAAGCAGGAGACAAAACGAAAAATGTGTTAGCATTTTTTTTTTCCCTATATCCAAATGCTAAAATGCTCATGGTGTGCAGTTAAGCTAGGGCTTTATTTCAGTCTTGTTCTGTTAGTAGTGTGCGGGAAATACTTGTAGTTTGAGGATTGAGAGATGAGATAGAGCTTAAGAGACCCAACTGTTTCTTACCCTTGCTGCTGGGTGGTGAAGCTGGAGGGGGAAGAGGTGGTGATTGTACTTCAATCCAATGTTGGAAGATACCCAAAGTTGATATAAAAGCTACTTTTATCGTTACTCAACAATATAGTAAATGTCTACTGTAGCTGGGAACTGAAGTTGACACATGACATCAAGTTTAAGCCCCTTTTAATTAATTAGTTTTGAGCTGTAGCTGCATTGAGCTTTTGATTAGATGTGTGGAGGTACATTTAATACAAGAGCAGCACCTGTTTGTATAAGTCTTGCAGAGTAACTGTGAATAATAAATTCAAAGTTAAATACTAAAGGCAAGCATGCTATATGTAGATAAGAGGATTTCCCAATAATGACTTCAATAGTTTAGATTGAAACATTTGGGTGGGTGACACCATGTCCCCTTCTGCGTAATTATGCAGAAGGATTGGTTTAATTAATTCTAAGCAAACCTTAATATGATCAGCATAGTATTAATTTTTAATCTCCTCAATGACTGCAACTCCTCAGCCTCTTGGCAGAAAGTGTTGAATGTTATTTTCATTACAAAAATTTATGCTGATCCTTCCTTCTTTGGTAGATGCCCCATGTAGTTTGAAGTCTGCATCATTTAATGGGAGTAATTGATTTTTAGTCTTTCTCTTTGTAACTCTTAATGATTGCCACATCTTCCTGTGATCATAGCCCTAGACTTCTGTTTGCCTAGTTGTCTCAGATATTTTCAATCCGTTTATTATTTTTTCTGCTCTCCTCTAAAATTTCTCTCCTATTTGTCCTCTTTGTGCCTCATTATGGTGCCCAAACTGAATGCAGCACTTCCCATTGATGCCAAGCCAGTGCTGAGTAGAGTGGAATAAGCACCTTGCTCATGTGATACATGGTATTTCTGTTAAAACAGCCCAGCATGGCATTTTATCCTTTTTTTTTTTTTTTGCAAGAGCATTAAAATAACTTGTGTTCTGTTTATCATCTCTTATTGTCAGATTTCCTGTCTGTGCTACTACCTAAATAGCTAATATTTTCTTTTTGTTTTGTTTAAACATTTAATTATTCCTGTCTATATTCCTCTTGATTTTAAGTTGACTAGTTTTAGTGCTATTTTTTTTTTTTTTTTTTCCATTTTTCAAACCCGCTTTATACTTCGAGATATCAAGACCTCCCCGTTTCTGTGTGTGGACAGGTTCAGCACTTCGGATCTGGGCCGCAGGAATGGAACGGGAACTACGCTCACCGGAGGCAGCAGGCTTACATCCCAGCCGGCGTCGCCGGTCACGCTTTCTCCCTTACGCAAGGAAGCCCGAATCCCACCGCCGTGCACACCCATCTCCCCGGAAGCGCCCACCTTGGAGGACAACCTGCAATTCTCCCGTACCCGTCGTCCGCAGCCCTGAGCACCACCGCGCCTGTCGCCCACCTCCTCGCCTCGCCGTGTACCTCGAGACCCTTGTTACAGCATCCGACATACAACATCTCTCATCCCAGCGGTATAGTACACCAGGTCCCAGTTGGCATAAACCCCCGGCTCTTGCCTTCCCCGACCGTTCATCAGACTCAGTACAAGCCGATTTTCCCGCCGCATTCGTACATCGCAGCGTCTCCTGCTTACACGGGGTTTCCGTTGAGTCCGACAAAACTCAGCCAGTATCCGTTTATGTGAGAACTCAAATGCGGTATGTTGAGGAAGCTCAATGATACAGAAGTTTGATTTAAGAAGAAACATGGTATTTATTAAATATTAGCCATGGCACAACAGGAAAATTATTTTTTTGAATCATGTAGACTTGGGTGCAATTTAAACAACTCTGAGCTTTAAAAAAAACTCACTTTTAATGTGTTTTGCACATTTGGTATAACTTGTCTTTGGTCATGTTATCTTCTTATATAGTAGCTCTAGACAGGTGACTTATGGGAGCAGAAATCTGGTTTTGCTCCTGCTATTTTTTATAAAATTGCCTTCTAACTAGTGCAAGACACGTCTACATTTGGGAAGCCATTCAGTGTACAGACCTAGAGCAACAGATGCACATATGTCAGCAGTACAGTGTAGAAGTAACTTTTTTGTATTGCGTATCTTGGTGTTTAAATGTTGAGTCACTTATCTGAAAGTTGAGCTGTTGTTCTTCACATTGCATGTGTCTTTTGCATGGGCGAAAAAAAGAAAAGCCTAAACATTGCTCTTAAATGTTGTTGTCCTAATAATCTCAGCTGCATTGTAAACTGTTCCCACACATAGTGCCTTAAATATTTGAGGTTGTTAATGTTATTACTTATATATAAATGTTGAGGACTGCAGCACTTAAAAATTCAGATCTGCTGATTTTTTGATAGCGTAATGCTCATTTTGGGTTTCGTGTGGTATGATTTTAGTATTGGGTGTGTTTTCCTTATTGAGAAGGCAGCATGTTTTGCTGTAGCTGAATTTTGCTGTCTTTTTTTTCCCCCCCCAGAATGATCTAGCTTCAAGACAAGACTTTAGTAGTGCTTAGGAAAAGTTGTTTCAGTTTCTATTGAGTAGTGACACACAACACAGTATTTCGTACTGGTAAATGGAACTGCAATACAACCTAAGTAGTTTATTTTAAAAGTGTTTGTCTAATTGGATATAATAAAATGTTTAGAGGTGCGGTAGGCATGACTGACTAGCTAATGAAAGAAAAAGCCAAATGCTCATTGATCCATGGTGTGGTTTCATCTTAGCTTGAGCAAACCATGCAGTATTTAATAACTAGTAGCAGAATATTTACTATTGAAGCTTGAAAAGATGTGAGTTCTTTGTGTGCAATCTTTCATTTATGCATGGGAGAGATTTTAGTCTTTTTACATTATAGTATTTGTTTTAGCCTCTTGCGGGTGTTTGCTTATTTAATACATTCCGTCAGGGACGTAAATTACATGCTTTTTGCATTATTTTTTTTTTTCCTTAGGAAGTGTGTCTTTTCGTTTTTTTGTTTTGTTCAAATGAAGTTGCTTTTGCAGCACCAAAGACTTAATCATCCATTTCCTATACAAGGTAGCTACTTTTTCATAGACCTCAAGTATACTGTAGTGTAGAGATGGGATTTACGGAAGGTATTAAGCTGAGGCTGTGTTTTAGCTTATGGGCAAGTAATAAATTGTATCATTTATCTTGAATGTATCATAGATAAGCTGCTATATAATGATTGCCACTTCAGATAGCTGTGAAATTAGGTGATTAACTAGTTCTTTCTTAGCCTTCTGATTTCTGTACAAGTCTAATTACATGAAATAGAAGCCGGGTTTTGGGTTTGGATTTTTTTTTTTTTTTTAATTTTGTTTTCATGTTTGAAGTGTCGTAACTACTATACTGTAAATGATGGAAGATGATTGCATATGTTTTTTTGGGGTGTGTTATTTGCATCAGTATTTTATCTCCATTAACTTTGAGCTCATCACTGCATATAAGTGGATGTATTGATGTAACTTAATTTTTTTATGTTTTCATATTGGCATTGTGTAGACACGTAAGAAGCTGCATCTTGCAGGCTTGACTTAACTTTTTTTTAAAACAAAATCTGGAATACAATCCTTGCAATGTTGACTGGAATAAGAGTGCAAAGCATTTGAGTTTAACTCTGTCAATAAGCTAATAACTGGTAATCTTATTCTTTACTCCACTAACACAAGCAGTGTTTTATTTAATGAATGTCTGAATGAAATAAATGTGCCTACATTTGATTTATTTTTTAAGTAATAACTAAAATACAACAGTATTAGATCATACAAAATGATAAAAGTACCAGCAGTACATTTTTAATCACACTGAAAATTAAGAAACCTAACTTCTCCCCAAAGTTTCAGTGTTTTTAGTAATCAACTCTATGCATTTTGTACAAGTGTGTGTGTATATAACGTATACATTAGAAACTAGGAGTATCCTGATGAATTTGAAATCTTATCAACACATATATGAAGCCTAAATATAGGGAGTCAAGAAAATGCTCGAATTGGCTGTCCACCTCACCACTTCAAACATGCGTGACATGGTCCAGCAGACGGTTTTCTGTTCACTCCCCTGTGTTGGGAAGCGACGTCTTTTTGGTGCTTACTCCATTGCAGGCAATGGACACACCAAGAATCCCCAATGCAAATGGAGTAAATGAATTTTGTATGGTGATAACAAAAAAATACTGCATTTTTTTTTTTTCTGGGGCCATGGGGATCTTCATGGGTCTAATATATTTACTGTACTTTCTTTTTACTGTGCTTAAGGTTTTAAGCTAATGTGCTTGTTAAATTGACACAATTATCTGTATATCACAACGGTATCCTCTCGTACGCAGGAAAAAGTTGCTGTAAATGCGCCCCAAATTAGATCCGCTGCTCTTTCTATGTGTAGGGGTTTTAGAAATGTCTGCGTTTCAAAGAATGAAATATTTGGGATCCTGCCACACCTTGAATTCGATATACACCGCGTGACTTTTCCCCCATCCTGCAATACACTCGGAGGGAATGGACTCTGGTCACTGTGAGTGCCCGAGTCCCACCTGCAGAAAACAAAGCTCCCAGGGCGAGGGCCTTTTCTATGAAAAAAGTCGTCCTCTGAGAAGCGTTTATACATGTTACCGTTTTAATGCCTTTTTTAAATAAAACACTGCATGACTACAGAATTGCATATCTGCATATTACTTTAATTTGCAAGATTTTATATTAATTTCTTGTGTTCAGTTTTTAACTACTTCAGGGTGTTTTATTGGTCAAATATGCTACTGTATTAACTTTTTTTGTTGTTTTAATTTTTAAATTTTCTGTTTTTACTGCTAATTAACTTGATTTGTGTTAAGTAAAAGTTAAATCACACTGCAAGCTGTAGGAAGACTTGTTCTAGAAATACCCAGTGATAGAGACTTGATTAATAAGTTTGAACTGTTACTGTTTAACAATTTGTAGACTTGTGGCTTTTTTTTTTGCTTTGGATTTCTATGCTACACTAGTTCGCCATGTAGCAATTGCACTGTGCAATATTACAATATGAGGACTGGGAAAATTTTTTATGGATGTAATGTCTCTTACAGTTTGCGATAGTATTTCTTTCTAGTTCTCAGTGATTTAAATGTGACCAAGCCTTCTGTACTTTGTCACAAAAAGCGGGTTTTCCAGGTGACTATTTTGGTGAGTGTCAAAATAAGAATTTATGGTGTATTACTGTCGAGATTCACTTTGAATTAAAATATATATTGCAGCAGATGACTTTTGGTGCCTTTCATTTTTGGCTGTGTTGCATCAAGGCTGGATTAATGGTAAAGGCAATGAAAATTCACGGGGAGGGCTCTGAAGTTCTGATACAATCATTTGACTAAGCTGCTCTTCTTTCTGAAATGTTAAATTTTATTAACTTTCAAGGCTTGCTTAAGAGGATCTTGAGAATCTTCTATTCGTGTAGCCAGACCTTGAAGGTTCTTTGTTCTGGATGTCCCACATTTCCAACCGTAGGCAAAGGTTCTTTGGCCCAGATACCAGCGGATACGTGGCCGCTGCTGAAGTTGGCCCCACGCCGGTGGCAGCCGCAGGTGGCCCCACATGGTCCCTGGCTCCAGATGGCCCCTAGTACAGACCAGGCAACCGTGGAAAGTGCATTTGTTGGTGCTGCTGTCAGCCAGACGTGCTCATTCTGCCAGGGGGTTACGGTGCTTTCTGGAGTGCGGCGGTTTGGGATCTGTCACAAGTGTAAAAGACTGAAATGACAGTGCAATATATTTTTGATACCGAACTCCTTCAGAAGTGACAGCTTTACTTTGAATACGAGGTGCTGCTGTTACTGATCTTTTGCAGTTGTTTGCTCTTCGGTGCAAGTTGGTCAGACTGCGAAGCTTTTCCTGCCGCGCTGCACCTCAGGCTGCATGAAAACACATCCCTGTCCAGATTCTACAGACACCTCTGTTGCTATGAAAGCTGCATCTGCTTCGTTCTTTGCAGTTACACTTGTTGACTTTTAAATGCGCATTTGTGTTGGTATCTATATCCCACATTTCCCTTAGCAAATAGGGCCGCAGCCTTGGTGTATTTTATGCTCTCAATTTTGGCAGCATCTAACAAACAAGTAAAGGCTGCCTGAGCCCCTCAGAGGGAATGCGATGCCTGTGAAGTCTTCTCCGTTCTTCCTTTTTATTAGTAACAGTGTCCAGCTGTCCCCCATGCTCTTTCCCATCCTGTGGAAGGATAGGACTAGGACAGAGTAAGTTATCTTCCTCTCAACTGCCTTCGGGATGGCTCATACTGGTTTAAAATTAGGTGAATACTTTCCCTGTCGCTAAATGCAAAGGACAGATTGATACCACAGTTGTGATAGCAGATTCATTCAAGGAAAAGCCTTCAGAGTCAATGGGGCTGTCACATGCTGCTGATCCGTAGTGGGACGAACTGGCTGAGGATGATGCAATGTTTTCTCAATGAATTAGCTGAGGTTTTCAGCTGGAGAGAAGTGGTCAGTCTCCGGGAGGCAACAGAGAAGCTACTGTTGGTGTCACTCACAAGGCAGCACAGTCCTGACGATCATGGGAGATCCACATTAATCGCTGCAACTCGCGCATAGAGTATCTTCAGCTGCTGTAATGAATGGAGACAGCGTGAGTTGAAGTTTTGGTAGGGTTGTGAACCCCTCTGCTCTCTGCTTGAAGAGCTGGGACTTCCCTACAGGCCTGTAGTGCGTGTCGTGTGTGGCGTAGAGCTCTGGGCAATACCAGAGAAATGCTGTAGCCCTTCTCCCTCTCTTCCCACACCAAACGCCACGGCGACTGGAATGGTCAGTCTGATAGTCTGCGGTGCAGGTGGGTGTAGTAAATCATGGGTAAGGCTTGACAGTGGTTGATCTCAGTTATATCTTCCTACCTTTGACCTGTAAGAAGGTGCGTTTTATCTCTCAGGAGGGTTGGGTACATGCTCTAAGCACATTCCGATAATTTTAGCAGCCCCTGTCTTGGAGAACAGCACTGACTATTCTTTGTTACCACAATGAAGCTTCGTACTGAGAGGCTGAAATACACATCATAATAGATTCTTCTCCTCAAATCCTGGAGTAACAGATTAGGAGCATCCATACTCTGTTGGTAGAAGTACCTGGAGACTGGACTCAATTCCATGGTTGTATTTGTGGACCGAGATGTTAAATAAATTTGACATGTTTATTCATCAAAATGAAAAATGCCAACTGTTCTGTTGTGAAGATGGAGACCCTGGCCTGCAGCCTGCTTCACGGAGAAGTCGCTGCATGGCCACCAGTCTCCTCATCGATGGATGAGATTCTTCTGTGGATGAGACTCTAACCTATGGCTTCCTTCATAAAGGCAAGCAAGAATCAAAATGACTGTGGCAGGTCTACCGTGAGCAAGGTAAGTTTGGATTTAGGTTTTACTCATCATTTCAACCAAGGTCATGCAGATGATGTCAACCTGTTGTTCCAGGGCAAAGGTAGGAGAATCCATGCAAACACGAATTTCAGTGTCAGTGTGTGTGGTTTATTGTCACGTAGCATGGTAGAGTAGTATTCTTCCCCAGAGAGAGACATACTGGTCCTATGGAGAAACGTTCAGTACATCTCTTTGTCCAACTAGAGTAGATCTTCACTAGCATGGAGCATCTTGATTCTTTATCTACAATGAGGCCTATCTTCCAGAATCTGGACTACTTTCTAGCATTAAGGATTCCATAGCTGCGAGGAAAGCAGGTTACGAGTACATACACTTCACCTCCCTGTTTCACACGTGTAACTGTGGAAGGGAATATATGGGCAACATGTGGTGCTTGCAAAAAAAAGCACCTGGTATCAAGTATACAGAGCACATGCACACTCTAGGAGAACATGTATGTAGGAAAGCAGATCGTGGCACCAAGTATGGATGCACAGGTACTCCCTGGAGGTTAAAATTACCTTTCTGCAAAATGGAGACAAATAGGATTGGCAAATGTAGGTTTAGGAAGTAGCTGGCTGCAGTCATTTGGTAAAACTTCAGTGTTTTTTTCACTAGCTGTAAGAGATCCAGTCAGCATTCTGGAAAACATGCATTTTTAAAATCCTTCAAAATAACTAAATCTGCTGGGAAAAAAATATTTGTATTTCATACATAATATAAAACCACACACATATATACTGTATAATGGAAAATTAAGAAAAGACTAATGTCTAAGAGCTAGACTGGGAAAAAGCACTCTCAAAATTAACTTATTGATGGACCTATTACAAAGATTTTGTTATGACAAAACCTAGAAAAACATGAAAATGATTACATGGTTTTTACACATGACACCATACAATTAACAAAAGGTACCAGCAGAGGGCCCTGCACTAAATACATTGGCCCTAAATAATAGGAGTGCTGAGTAAGCTATCCATTTTACTATAATAATCATACAACTGCCATCTTTTCTCTGTGGACAGTCATTAGTAGTCATCATGTGGAAGCTAATTTTGTGTAGAATGAATTAGTGATTTGAGGAAAAAGTGAGTAAAATAGCACAAATGGGATGTATTAGCGGCCGAGTAATTGTATTGGTGACATTTGTAGTATGCAAGCTAGTCAGATAAATATGTAATTACAGGTCATCAGGACTTGGGTGATACTGTGAGTAGCTGGGCAGCAGGAAGTCAAGCTGGGGCTTGCTCTACCTCAAACCTGGCTTCTAAGATTTTATCCAAAAGATGACGACTTGCTTTCTGGTGGAACTGCTGGGAGGCCGGGACTGCTTTCCCACACATAAACGACTCTGCACCTTTTCAGAATCGACTCTCAGGGTCCTGGAGCATGTTCTGTCCCGAGCCCACCTTTGCTCGTCCTCCCACCATCCCTGTCTGTTGCACACGGACATGATCTAGGAACTAAAAGAAGTCAAAGAAGCACCGCCAAGAAAGAGAATGACATTAGAATAAAGAATTCACATTACCTCTGCTAAAAATACTAATTGTGGACAACACTAAATGAATTGCTGCGATGTTCGGTCTGACTGTGACTGAGGCAGCTTCTACTTCTTGCTGGAGCTCAACTTCTCTGATCTCCATAATACATTTTAAGTGCTGGTTGGCCTCTTAGAGTACCGTTAAGCACCGGAGAGGCAAACCTCTGTCCTTGGAAGCTCCCCTCTCAGCCTGAAGGCCTGAGCGTGATCATGGTTGTGGTTGGAGTGGCCAAATGAGTGAATGCAAGAGGGGGGTGACGTGAGAAGACCTTTCCCCTGTTTGCACACTGGGTGGCTGAGGATGTAGTGGTCCATTTGCTCAACCCCAGTGATATGCCCCAGCTTGTTTATTGTCAGAGCTGTTTCTGCACTTGCAGAACTGCTGCTAGTGATGCTCTGCATGGTGGTAGTGCTTGCACTGCTTCCCAAGAAGTCCTCACCAGCCCCTCAGATAATGAGGGCCACCTTTGGCAGTGTCTTAGCCCAGAGACTCGCAGGTACACCAGCTGGTAATAAACGGCTCCCAGGGTGAGCAGAGAAGGAGTTCTGGTCTTGCCAGGTCACAGGACCACTTTGAGCAGGCACAGCTTTATTTACACCTAAACGGCAGTGCTGGGTGCAATTGATTTACAAAATTAAAGGGGGTGAGGATGAGACCCCAGATCTGACAGTGCATTCAACGTGCCCTCGAAGGCACAGAGCGGGGGAGGCTTTCCCCCGCCACCCGTCTCCTCCCGACTACGGCGGCCGCTGCCCCGGGGTCCGTGTGTGCTGGACAGCGCCCGCGGCCCCTGCCGCTGCCCCGGGAGCGCTCGGGAGCGGCCCCGGCCCAGCCGCGGGCGGAGCGGGCGGCGGGG